>APFE031009794.1:89391-142039 GCA_000404065.3 Pinus taeda | reverse complement strand
CCTTTACCATGAAGTATTTGAAGGCCCTTCTCTCCAATATGTCCAAGCCTTTGATGCCACAACATGGTCTTTTCTCCAAAGATCACTAGATTTTCTGCTCCACTTTCAGGAACCATAAAGCTGTTGCACCCATCAAAAACAGTGCTACCTTGCAGCTTGTACAGAGTTCCAATTCGAACTACCTGCATCAATACAAATGCTCCCTGAACCATTTTGCAGGTATCCTTCTTTAACACCGTTCTTACACCTGCATCATCTAGCTTGCTTACAAAAATCAGATTTTTGGCCAATGTAGGAATATGCAGAACACCCAGAAGTGTTCTAACCCTTCCACCTTGAAACTTCAACTTTACTCTTCCGCGACTAATGATTCTAGCCTTCCTATGAACCCCTAATAAGACATCACCACCATCGTATTTCTCATACTCGCAGAACCACTCTCTATGGGGAGTGAAGTGAAAGGATGCACCTAAGTCAATCAACCATGACTCATGATCTACATGTGTACTTGAAAAAGCTAAGTACACATCCACACCTTCATCTGAGGTGGTTTTTGCCTCTGCAGAAGGAGCATCATCAAATCCCTTTCCTTTATCAGGAGCTTTAGATTTACAGTCCCTTTTGTAGTGCCCTTCCTTTCTGCATTTCCAGCACACCACCTTTATAGGTTTTCCTGGAGATTTAGATCTCCCTCTAGATTTAGATCTCCCACTCGATGACTTATTTTTGTTTCTATTCTGGGACTATCCTCATACAGGCAAGGCATCACCATTTTGGCTCTCCATATTTTTCCATTTCATCTCCTTCGTCAGAGACTATTTCATCAAACTGCAAGGCAGTTGCATTGCTACCTATTGCAATAACCAGACTATCCCACGAATCCGGTTGAGAAAACAACAAACTAATGCACTTATCTTCATCTGAAATTTTAATATCAACAAATGTTAACTGACTTACCACAGTATTAAATGTGTTCAGATGCTCTGTCACCGAGTCTCTATCTTTAATCCTCAGGTTATATAGCTTTTTCTGCGGGAACAATTTATTCACCAGAGACTTAGATTGGTACATAGTCCCTAACTTGTCCCACAAAGCCTTTGTTGTAGCTTCCCCTGATACATTCAGCAATATTGAATCTGAGACACGCAATCGTATTTTGCTCGTTGCCTGCTGATCTAACTTCTTCCATTCTTCATCGGACACTCCTATTGGTTTAGTACCCGGATCTACTGCGATCCACTGATCTTTATCCACCAACAGATCCTCCATATTGAGTTTCCACAGCTCAAAACTCTGACCATTAAATTTCTCGATCTCTATCTTTCCACTACTCGCCATATTCTTTCACCACCAAAATCGATCTCGCAGATCTCCCACTGCCAAGGTCTAACACAGGCCCGAGCAAAACCACTCAACAATAAAGGCGTCCCCTTGAAGCCAAAACTCCTCTGATACCAAATGTAGGTTTTAACCTCATACATAAATTACCTACATACGAATTCTAAAACACAGAAAATAAAAAATGTGAGAGCATAACACATAAAACACATATACACAGAGATTTCCCCTAGATCCCAAAACCGGGACTACTAGCTTGATTTTTCATTATGTTCCTTTCAATGCTATAATACATATTTATACATGCCGAAGCATCCAACACCATGGACCGAAAACCATTGCATCCAAATAAAACAATTGCAAAAATCATGCACAAAACCATAGGTGGGTCTACCCAACCTAACATAGGGTCCAAAACCAAAATTTTCTGGGGCGTTGCCCTGAACCCCATAAAGTGGGGTTACAGGAACACCTCAAACCCCCTTGTGACCCCCCACTACACAATCGGTGCAATGAAGGGGGGCTCCCTCCCCACCCCCCTCTAACCCACTGGTTAACTACGTGGCTAGTCGAGGAAAGAATATAACACAACCCAAGAGCAACAACTTCCACAACTGCCATTCCCACAGTGAAAACGACAATTCCTTCCACATTGGAAGCATCATTGGCACCTACAGCTCCACCTGCCATAGCACTACCAATTTCAACTGAGTCTGCTACAGCAGCAGGCACTTCAACTGAAAAAACAATAGAATTGGTAAAAGTTATGGAGGAGATGTCCATCCAAGCTACATAGCTTAAAATATTAAAGGAGAAAGTTGCAAGTTTAGAAATTGACTGTAAACTTGCCCAAATTCAACAAAGATAGGAAACACAGAAAGCCCTAAGAATGGGTGAGAAAATCAAAGTCCTAGAGAAAGATTTGACACTGCAGAAGCCAATAGGACAGACTAAAGAAATGCTCTAGGCCAATATCATTGACTCTGTTAATGATATTTGGCCATCAATTCAAGTTATATATGATCAAACTAAATTGGTGAAGGTAGCCACTGAGGCTATCCAAAAAGTAAGGGAAGAATTAGGAGACCAACCAGAGGATGCAAATCGACTCAACCACCTCCTAGACAATAAGAACAGGTATGAACTCCATGAGCTTAGTGTAGAGGATAGGACTGAAGCCATCCTAGAGATTAAAAAGTTTCTTTCCAAAAGAAACCTTATGCTCAACTTAGAAGAAAAGTGCCACAACATGCACGTGGCCATTGACATGTTTATGGCCAAATTTCAAATTTTAAGGGACAAAGGGCTTCCCAGTCCTATGGTCATCAATGATAAACTGATGACCCAATTAGACTATAGTGATAGACTAACGAGTTTGGCTAAGGAACAAGCCAGCTCTTCAGGGATTAAAGCTTTGCCTATTGGAAAAGTACTGTATGATACATCATAGAACCTCTTTTTCTTAGAACATGAGGTGAAGCATTTGTTTCTCACCAAGCCTAATTTTGCAAAATACACAGAGGCAGAAGAATTTTACAGAAGAATGTTAAAGATGAGATTTCCTGAGGCAGAATGGTGGGAAAAAAAGAAAGATTTACTTTGAAAAGGTTTTACAGCAAAAAGTTACCACAGTAAATCTGAAGGCAGCCAGGTGAAACAAGTGAAAGACATATAAGCAGGGTCAAAGAGTAGCAGAGTCAAAGAGTATCAGTGAAATATCAAAAGTAAAGAAGACTCCAGCACGGAAATACCACAACCATCAGCGAGCTTAGAGGGCTTAAAACTCAACAGAAATAGCCAGCAACACCACAATAAATGGGATAGCAAGAACCAGTTTCACATCTGTCTCTATCTTCATTGATGAAGATATTTTATTTCCTAGATTAAATCTCAAACTATTATGAGATATTTTGTAATTATTTTTTGTATAAATGCTTCACATTTCGAAGTATGTAGTGTGGATTCCATGACATTTCTATAGAATTTTTCTCTCAAATCAAATTCTATTGTATCAATGACTAGATTGGCTCACTGGATCAAGGAATAAAAATAAGATATTTTATAGGATTCTTGTTTAAAGCGAAATACAAATAAGTATTCTCTCATGTTTATTGTTGTTTTTCTTATGTTAATTCATAATCTTATTTGTTTATCTAAAATCTAAATGTATAACAAGGAATGATATTTCAGAAATTGCTTAAATGCACCCTGTCTTAACTATTTTACATTCTGAATGTTTTCTCATAAACTATCTTAGCTAGGGAATTCTTAACTGCTCCTTAGCTTCCATAGTTTCTCCTCTGATCTTATAGCAAAGGATTCTTAATTTCCCTTTGTTCATGATCACCCTTTGTTCTTCATTCTGATCATAGTCCAAGGATTCTTAAGTGCCCTTTCACCCTGGTTAGAATCACTTCACTCATTAGGCCTAAAGATTTGCATTTTTCTTTGCTAACCTGCCCTATGAACATTCCCTTTAATTATCTAGTCCAGTTATGCTATCCATTTGTTGACTCCATAGCCCAATGGCTTGAAGACCTAGCTCTATCCATCTGCTTCAAGAATTCCACCACCCAATCTTCAACGCAAATCAAAACCCCCTGAACTTTCATAACTAGCCTAATATCCCATCAAACAAAGCTAAATCATATAGAGAGAGCCCTCCCTGGACTTAGGTTGGCTAGAGCCTAAGCCTAAAACATTGATTTTTGGTTACCTCGGGTGGTTCCTTCTTTTGATAACTTCTAGGGAAAACTTCTAAGTGATAACATAGTGGTGACCATACTAGGGACTCAAATCCTCAGTCTTAATAAACCTTTGAGAAAATTTCAAATCTTTATTTCAAGCCTCTCAAAGGGTTTATTAGAAGTTATTTACAAAATTTCATAAAAAAAATAATTAGAAAAGCTCGAAATTCTAGCTTCAAGGAGAACTCACTATACTAGGGCCAATCTAGATCCAAACCCTGCCCCAGTAGTGGATAATCCCAACCTAATTTTGAGAAAATCCAGAAGACAAGAAAGTTCAATAAGTCCAACACCTTCAATCAAAGCCGATTCATGCCCTGATGAGTGGTTGTTTTTATAAGACCTCCCCTTTGATGAGTCATTTGACCTTTCCCTATTCGGAACTATGTCTGAAAGTGCACTTGATGACATAGTTCTAGATCTAGAGTTTATTGCAAACCTCGAAGTCCAAAAGGCAAATCAATCAATTGATGAGTATATTCTAAATTCTCCTCAATCATCCCTCATTACTACTAAGATCCCTGAGCTTTCTGAACCAATGTCAACTACCCTTAGTTCACCATTATTCCTTTCCACCTCTGAAATTCATTCCTCACCTACATTTATACCTTCACTTCCCTACCAACCTATCATCACACATCAATCACCTATTTCTCCCAGTTCTCCATCAATTACAATGTCATCTCTTGGTACCCCAACCCCACTTCTTAGCCCTGCCCAACTTAGAACCATAGAAAATAGGTATTCTCCTCTTGTGTTACCTTCCCCACTTGGTCCCATGCCACAAGATAACCAGGAAACAAAAAAAAAAAAAAATGTTGTCCAATTTGATGGCATAGGACCTTATACAACACAACATCATGTAAACAAAATGACAAACTATTTTGAATTACATGAAATTGATATTGGAGATGTTCAGATGAGACTTTTTGCTCAGACTTTAGCTAGTGATGTATGAACATGGTTTAGAGCTTTACCTGTTAATAGCATAGATACTTTAGAAATACTTTATTAGCAATTTTTAAATATATGGGAAAAGAAAAAGAACCCTCTGCAGATCCTTTCAAAATATGAAAACATCAGGAGAGGACCAAATGAAACAGTCCAGGATTACTATAACAGATTTAACAATGTATACAATGCAATACCAGTCAATCTTAGACCCCCACCTGGCTTAGCTCTGATAAAGTTTCCTGATGGGTTTGATACTGATATGGCCTTCCAACTTAGAGAGAGAAATCCTACATCTTTAGAAGATATGCAAAGTGTGGCAGTTAGTGTAGAAGCGAACTTCTTAGCAAAAATAACTAGGGTTAGGAATGAAAGGAGAGGACCCGTGAAATATGAAGCCTCACCCTCTGACCTTAAAATAGATGTTCTAACTAAGGGTATGGAGAAACTGATGGATAGGATAGAGAACATTGAGAGGAAACCCCAATTGGATAATCAATAGGCATCTCCAGTGAGAAATCCAAACTTTAGAAAAAATCAAAATCAAAATACTGGAAAAAATGGACCTGATCAGAACATTAGACCTCCTTTCAAGAAAACTATGCTGAAACATCCCATCTAGATGACCTTGAACAAGATACACACATAAACTTGATGGGATTGGATGATGAGGAAATTATCTTTTTCACCCAAGATGAGTAGGAACTGCATATGTTGCAGCAATTGCAGACCCAGTCTGGAGAATTGTTTGATTATAAGAAAGGGTATGATTCTGCCATTTTTAAGGTACATAAACAATACAATCTAAGGAGTAAAAAGAATTCTGACACACCTGACCAGGCCAAGAAAACAGTGCCAAATAAACCCAAGAAAATCAAAGTGGCTCCAGTTACTAAAACTCTTCAAATTCTCACTAGACCAAATCAGAACCCTTTTGGCCCCACCATTGTAGATATCACCCATGACCAACCCCCTAATGATCAACCATCCACTTCAATCCCCTCCAAGGAGACAGTGGAGGAATCTCCAAACACCATATTAGAAAATCCACAGAAAAAGACTTCAAATGCAGAAAAAGAAGAGAAACCTACTCCAATTCCTGCTATGAAAATTCCAAACACTCAAACAGAGAAAGCCCCTTTGCCTTTCAATTTGGGAGAAGAGGTGGCTAAAATAAAAATTTCAGTTCCCTTAACAGAGCTGATCAAAAGTGAATCCTATAAGCCTCAAATAAACAAAACCTTAAACTTTGTTGAGAATGAAGACTTTGTCAACTTGTTTGATGATCAGCCTGAGCTTATATTCAGTCCTAATGTTAATGGCAAACCACTAGAAGGAGGGATACCACCCTTTTATATTAGCCTTAGCATTCATGATAAAATATTACACAATGCAATGTTAGATTCAGGGGTTTCACACAATTTAATGCCTAAATCAGTTATGGAAAAATTAAACTTGGACATTACTAGACCTTATAAGGACTTATTTTCATTTGATTCAAGTCAAGTAAAGTGTCTAGGGTTAATCAAATACCTATGTGTTTCCTTAGTACAATATCATGCTAATATTATTCTCATGGATATAGTAGTAGCTGATATCCCACCTAAATATGGCATGTTATTGTCTAGATCATGGGGGGCTAAACTCCAAGGATCTTTTCAACTTGACATGTCATATGCCACGATTTCAGTCTTTGGACAACCTAAAAATCTGTACAGAGAGACCCTAATGAAATATGTGGTGACTAGCCAGGATAGACCTCAAAACTTCCCTATGTACTCCCTACATTCGGACATTGATTCCTTTATTTTGTATAATGTTGAACAAACACAACAAACCACTTCCAATAGTATTATTTCAGAACCAAAATCAATTGTAATTACAACTAAAAAAGAAATTTTCCAAACTCAAAATATTTCCAATAAACAAGATGATCAGAACACCTCAAACAAGGAAAATTTTCATCCCCCTGACAGTGAAAATTATGAACATGAGATATTATAACACCTTGAATTTGATGGATCGGTGAATAAGTTAGGAGCAGGAGTAGGAGTATGGATATATAATCTGGAGAATGATCACTCAGAGGGCCATGCTTATAGACTGAATTTCAAATGCACTAACAACATGGCTGAGTATGAAGCACTTCTTTTAGGTCTTAAATTAGTTAGAAAGTTAGGAGCTATAAGAGTTTCTATTATGGGAGACTCTGAATTAGTGATAAATTAGATTAAAGTTTTATGTATGACCAAAGACCCTAGATTAAGTTGTTACAGAGGAACTATTACAGAAATACTAAACACTTTCCTAGAAACTAAAGTTGTTGTAATTCCTAGGAAATATAATATGCAGGCTCATAGTTTAGCAATGTTTGACAACACTTGTAAGTTACCATTTCAACCTAACCATCAGTACACTGCTGAGGTCAGGCACAACCCTGCTATCCCAGATAACTTGAAAAACTGGCAATTATTTGCTAATGACCAACAAGTAAACAATTTTTTAACCTTAGAGGAAGAATTTGCAAATAGTAATATAGATACTGACATAACATTAGATCTTGATTTCAAAGATAAAATAGAAATTAATGAGATAAAGGATGAAAAGGTAGATAGGTTCCATCCCACTAAATTTACAAAATTAGATGTACAAAACCTAAAGCAAGTTGAAATTGATGAGATAATTAACGAATATTCTGAAATCATTAATCTCAAAGACAACTTTTTACCCAAAGGATTAACCCCTTTGGAAGACTTGTTTGGTTCAAATGATGTCCCTAGAAAACCAAAGATGGAACCCTTAAAATCTGATATAGAGGATTGTAATATAGGCACTAAGGAAAATCCCAAGATGATCAAACTTTCAAAGTCCTTACCTCCTACTGAAAAAGTGAAATACATTGAACTATTAAAGGAATTCCAAGATGTCTTTGCTTGGAGTTATGAGGACCTCAAATCCTATGACACCAGCATCATACAACACATTATCCCCATAAAAGAAAACCAGAAACCTTTCAAGTAGAAGCTTAGGAGGATTAATCCCATCCTATTTCCTTCAATTGAAAAGGAAATCTGAATGATGTATGAGGCCAAGATAATAGCACCAATTAGATTCTCTGATTGGGCTTCAAATTTGGTTCCAACAAGGAAGAAAACTGGTGAGATCAGAATTTGTGTTGATCTCAGGAATTTTAATAAAGTTTCACTCAAAGACAATTACCCTCTCCCTAAAATGGATCATATATTACATAAGGTAGTAGGGTCAACCAGAATCTCATTATTGGATGGGTTTTTTGGTTACAATCAGATTTTAGTTCACCCATATGACCAGGCTAAAACTACATTTACTACTCCTTCGGGCAAATTCATGTATGTGAAGATGCCTTTTGGATTAAAGAATGCAGTGGCCACTTTTCAAAGAGCCATGGACATAGCTTTTGCTAAGGAAATCCATGACTTCCTAGTAATATACTTAGATGACATCACTATATTCTCAAAATTTGATAAACAACACTTGGATCATCTAAGGCAGGTTTTCATCAAATGTAGGAAGTATGGAATTTCTTTGAATCCTAAAAAATCTTTATTTGCGTTAGAAGAGGGAAAATTATTAGGCCATATAATCTCTAAAGATGTTATCCGAATAGATCCTGCAAGAATTGAAGCCATCTTACAAATACAACATCCTAGGAGCATCAAGGAATTACAAGTCCTTTTAGGGAAAATCAACTTTCTTAGGAGATTTATTTCTAACTTAGTAGAATTAATTAGGTCATTAAAAAATATGTTGAAAAAATATTTGACCATAAAATGGACTGTTGAGGCTAAGAAATCCTTTGAAGACATTAAGCTAGCCTTAACTAAAACACCAGCTTTGATCAGTCCAAATTTGACAAGGACTTCATTTTATTTTCCTTTACCTCAGAACATACAATTGTTGCAGTTTTACTGCAAAAGAATGATCAAGGTTATGAACAACCTATTTCCTCTTTTAGCAAAGCCCTGAGAGATTCCCCCTTAAAATATAACATAATGGAAAAGTAAGCCTTTGCTTTGGTCAAAGCTATCAAAGATTTTAGAGTTTACATTTTATATTCTCATATAATAGCCTATGTCCCCAATTCAGTAGTCAAGGATATCCTAACTCAGGATGGTCCAAATGGAAATAGAGGGAAATGTATTGCTACTATATTAGAATATGACCTAGAAATCAAACTAACAAAGTTAATCAAAGGCCAAGGTTTAGCCAAGCTCATGGTTGAATTGAACTGTCAGGCCTTAGATATAAATTTTATTGCAAAAATGTATAATGGATAGGAGATGGCAACTCCACCAATCAACTAGGCCTTTATTTAATCACCATGGTATGATAACATCATATATGTTTTACAAATTCTACAAGCTCCTCCTGAATTATCCAGAACCAACAGTAGATTTTTAAAAATGAAATCTTTAAAATTTTGCATAATTGACAATGCTTTGTTTTGGAGGAATCATGAAGGTATCCTTCTTAATTGTTTATTGAAAGAAGAATCTAACAAGGTGTTACAAGAATTTCATGCAGGTGACTATGGAGGACGTCTTTACTGGAAAATCACTACTGACAAGATTCTTAGAGTCAATGTCTATTGGCCTACTTTGTTTTCTGATGTAAAGAAGTTTGTAACCTCATGTCATAAATGTCAAATTTTTGAAGGAAAGAAAAAGCTTTTACCCCTGCCCCTAAAACCAATCTCTACTGAAGCACCTTTTCAACAATGGGGTCTTGACTTCATTGGTGAAATCCACCCACCTTGCTCTACCCAACACAAATGGATCCTCACTGCTACAGATTATTTTGCCAAATGGTTAGAAGTTATACCATCAAGGCAAGCCACTGATATTGTTATAATAACCTTCCTTGAGGCCAACATCCTATCTAGATTTGGGTGTCCAACCAAAATCATCACTGACAATGCAGCAGCTTTCACATCCAGAAGAACGATTGATTTCTATAATTAGTACCATATAACCCTAGGCCATTCCACAACTTATTACCCCCAAGGAAATGGACTAACAGAGTCCTCAAACAAAAGTCTGGTAAATATCATCAAAAAATTGTTAGAAGATAACAAGAAAACATGGAACAAGAAGCTAATAAATGCCTTTTGGGTAGACAAGCTAACCACAAAAAAATCCATTGGTACTAGTCCTTATCAGCTAGTTTATGGAATGGAAGTTGTTTTCCCATCTTCCTTGGGAACACCAGTGATGAAGCTACTACAAGAGTTGTAGGTTGAACCAAATGACATCTAAAGAAGAATCAACCAAACAATAATTCATTTACAACAGACCAGGGAGGAAGTTTACATCATATCTCAAGTTGTGCAAGAAAGGATCAAGAAGACTTTTGATAAAAGGACTAAGGCAGAAGATTTTTACCTAGGAGAAAAAGTTCTAAAATGGGATTCAAGAAGAGAGGAAAAAGGTAAACATGGGAAATTTGATTTCCTATGGAAATGCCCATATATCATTTATGCTTTCAGAGGTAATAATGCTTTCTTCCTCGAAGAAATGGATGGCATAGAAGCAGAAGGAGGACCAGTTAATGGTCGAATGCTCAAACACTATATTGAGCCCAGTTACTGATTTCACTAATCATTTGTACATTACTTTCAAAAGTCTAGAGTGGATTGGATGGTGATTTTTGAATTTGAAGCCTGGAGAGAAGGCCCTAGGCTTCAAAAATTTACTGTCATAAATAGCAATAATGCAAAAATATGAAAAGAAAAAGTTGCAGGCTAACATCACAGCAATTCAGAAGGTCATTGGTCTACAAAGTTCTTGACATTTCACCAAGAAATTCCATCCCCAAGTGGAGCCATTGTTAGGCTCCTATACCAATAGGAGTCATAATTTTTTAATGGCTGAGATTAAACTGTAATATGTACATACCTTTTCTTTCTGCAAATTTTTTCCATATTCAAAAAATTAAAAAATATAAAGAGGGTATGTTCTAAAAGAAAAATCAAAGGACAAAAACAATAAAAGGGTCAAGAAAGATGAAAAATATTAACCCCAAGAGAAAGAAAATGACCATGAAAGTGAGCAAGCCAAAATGCCACTACTATTTACTTTTTGTGCATTATAAATTATTGTGTGCATTTTGTAATCTTTGTCACAATCCATGATAGTCAAAATGTTTAAACTTGGCTATTTCATGTTTCAATTTCATGTCTATAGATAGAGAATAAAAGTCTGACCAAACTATTTAATCTTGGCAGATAATTAGATAGGTAGAGTAAATAAAAGGAGCTCAATTATTTAATTTGAGCCCTTGGATGTAATAAGGTTATATTTAATTAGTTTACTATTGTAAAGAGAAAGAAAACTTTTTCATAATGGTTTGCTAGCTCAAATGCACCCTAATAAAGAGAATTGAAAATGGTAAGATGGGTAGGTGGGTAAGTACAAGAAAGGTTGTAGAAGTATGGTGATTGTTTAGACAAAAGCACGTTTATCATATTTTTCATCATAAAAGTTCCAAATGTGAATGGGCACTCAAGCATGCAGATGGATATCAAAGTCAATTAACTAATTTCCCTCATTCATTTCACCTTTTACTTAACTAATTTCCCACAATAAAGATCAAAGTACTTAAAAACCCTAAGTCAAATAGGCTTAGAGAATTTCTCTGACTTTTGGAGGGACTGGACCCTCGACTCAATGACTTATAGGTAGTAAGTACTAAAACCCCCTCATAAAAATTCATCCCCCCCTTCAATTCATTCATTTTCCTAATAATTCTCTTTTCCTCAGGTTAAAATATTTTTACCTAGGAAAAAGTGTTCATTCCCCCACATAAATCATTTTCATATAAAAAACGCACAAAAACACTATGTCCTAAGTTTTTATGTTATATATTATAAAAGTATTAAAACATGAAATATCATATACTTAGGTTATTGTGCCCCTTTCCGCTCATTTTATTAATTACTAATTTATTTATTAAATCCCAAACAAAAACCCGTTTCCCGTATATATTTAACTCCCGCAATATTAATTAACCCTACCCTAGTTTAATTATGTAAACTATGATTTTCTACCCAAACCCACTAACTAATCGATCCACGATTCAGTTAGTCTAAAACCCAATTAAACCCTCCCCTAATGACCCTAACGCCTTAATCTCGCCTTAATCCCTCATTAACTTAAAACTACTGCACTTAATTACCCATCGGGCCCCCCCACTACCCTCTGTGCAACTTCACTACACGATCACTACACAATCGCTCCCCTTCAAATCGGATGGCCCACATCCATTTCATACGAGCCACGATGTCCAAACATTACCCGCCTAAAAAGAGTTGTTTCCCATTGGGCCCCTGAGGCTACGTGTCGCTCAATGAATGGAATCAGGTGCCTCCCCCCAATATCACCAAGCGCCCAAAAGCGGTGTGATGGAAACCACTTACCACCTACCTACTATGCACCAAAAAATCCACTGTTCACCCCGCTACACGACAAACAACCACTATTCACCCGTACCCACCAAAATTGACTTTTTGCGCATAAATCCAAAAAAACCACAAATCATTTGTTTTATCGTTTTTTCAACTGAAAGGCTCCATGCACACACCTGCGAACGTCGAAGTTGTCAAACTACGTCCAAATGCACCCTAAAGATGCCACAGAGGACCCAGCCTACTCAGAACCTTTTCAACCATTCACAGTTGCCAGTCGACCTATTCAAAGCTAGTTCTCCCTAATTCCAAGTATTTAGGCTATAATTCACTGGAAAACCTCTCAATTTCAGAACCAACTACTGAGTTTGTTAGTTAAAATGAAAAATTAATCAAAGGAACTCAAGTAACTTGAGCTTACACTGTACTCAACCACCTTTGACCTAAAAAAACTAAAAACCACCTCCCCCATTCTCAAATCCACAAGAACTGAGAATGGCTGCCCCAATTGCCATGGATGTGAGACCTATTTCCACTCCTCATCTAGACCTCAACCATCTCCCCCTAGCAAACAAGAATTTCCAGATAAAGGACACCTCTATCCATGAATCCCCTCTAGAACTATACTGCCCATACAGAGACCAATACCTGAACCATGCTGATAAAATTGGTTTTTGGGAGTCCAATTTGCCCAAGTACCAATTCCCTGAAGTTCACATTTTCCCAGAAATTATCCATTATTTCCATGCAAACTATATCCCCAGCCAAAGAGTAGTGATGTCCCCCAACCAGACTATACTTTTCACCATCATTGTTGAATCAATAAATGAGATGTTGCAACTTCAACCTGGCCAAAACTTGACCCCCCTCACTAATGGAGATCTATTGGACTTATTTCCCAAGCTTAGCCCTGCAAGATTGGCCCAAACAATCCAAACCTACATATTAGAAGAGAAGTATGCCCCCAAAGAACCTCCTCCATATGTGTATACCATATTTTCCCCATTTGGACAAGACACTGTTGCAATGATATCCAGTGTCCTAAGTTATACCACCAATGAGTATATAGGGATCATCTTGGCTTTCATGTCCATATACACTCTAGGACAGCCCCCTGCTGTTATTTATGATTATGCCAAGTTTATAGCTAATAGGATGCATGACCAGTTCCTTAGGATGAGTAATGAGCGAGTCTTCAAGTACTCCTCTGTTTGTATCACCTCTTTCTTACTACCAAGCTGATAAGTTCCCATTTACTCTTCAAAATCTTGACACAAAAGGTCACCCTAGATTAGTAATTTTCTGGACTCCATTGATCCATAAATATGACTCCCCATATTCATATATAGACTTCATAGACCTATTTTTGCATCCCATTGTGACAATGCTAATAGGCATCCCTCCTCCAATAATCAGTTCAGATATAAGGATGATCCTGCAACTCTCAAAACAATCCAAAGTGGGGGATTGGTACTTGCACCAAAACCACACTGAGATTAGAATTTATGGCTGTGAGCTAGCCACATATAAACTGCCCAAATACCTCTCAATGAGGTTATTTGCTCTGGAGTACTACAGGCAGATAATCAATTCAGATGAGGTATACTTTGTCAAAGCCAAAAATAAGGCCCATATCAAGATCAAAGACCAATTAGGTCCCTTCATTTGTAATAACTGAGGAGCTGGAAAGGAGGCACATGAAATCCTTCAAAGATTAAATCTAAAACAGAGCTTCATATAGAGATATGGTCCCTTGTATTTCATCTGCAACATAAGATAAAAAACAAAATGGCTCCCTATATTCATCACCAAATCCCTGAAATAGAAAAGTATGCCAACCAACTGGAATGGGTGGAAAACACTTTAGAGGGCAGGGATAGCACTGAAGTTTTTGTGAAAAACACTTTAATTAAACTAGAGAAATAGCTTGATGAGGGTTCTTTCCTACAGGTGCCAAGAGAATCATAGGTTCAAGAAGAATCACAGGCACAAGAAGAATCAAAGGCACTAGAACAATCAGATATACCAGAACAATCAGAGAAAACAGACAGGCCAAAGACCACCATGAGTACCCCACCAAATTTACAAACTCCTCTAAATGAGGAGAAAAACCTCAAGAGAAACAGGGAAGAGGCCACTCCTTCAGGAAGAACAACATCTCAAGCCTATGCAGAGACAAGCCAAGCAAAGAGACAAAGAATGAATCTTGTCTCTGAGCATGAATATACAAAAGAAACAGCAGAGGTTACCAGCACAAAAAGAGATAGGAGCAAGCATGCCACTCCATCTGGAGGCATCCTAGAACCTTCCACATCACACACTCAGATGTTGGAAAGGTAGCAAAGTGTTGAGGTATCCTCTTTCAAAATACCAACAGATAAAGACCAAGACATCAAAGAGAAATACAAAGAAATAAAAGCCAGAAATGAAAGGTTGAAAGCCCAGACCTATGCATAGTACCTTAAAATTACCCCTACCAATCAAACAAGGCTCATGTCAACCTATGATGTAAAAGAGGGGAAAATGCAAATGAATTTCATTAAGCCGACCACTCAGCGAGCAACAACGGATTTCAAAAGAGTGGATTTTGAAGTACTAGTAAGGGATATTCATCCCATTGACCAAATTGAGCTGCATAAACAAACAGGTGAGATGATTTATTCTACTTTGACAGGGAAATCCATAGTAGCCCACCAACTTCAAAACTCTTTAAATAATATGTTAGCTCAGTTTCAGTTGGAGAAGTTCTCCTCACAGGCCAAAGATACAAGAATCAATTCCTTAGAGGACTTAGTGATAGGATTGGGACATGATCCCAAGGATGTAAAAGCAACAAAGTAGTTGATCAAAAAGAAGAATGATGACATTGCTGCATTGAAGAAGCAGCTCAAAATTCCTTATCTACGTCACCCTCAAACGGTGGAAGTCCTAGAAGCAGGAAAAGGACATGGATAGCTTATGGACCTAGTCCTAAAGCTAAATGATCAGCTTAAAGAAACAGAGAAGGAGTTGGACATTTTGATACAGTCCAAGCAAAGTGACCTGGAAACAACTTCCACAACTACCATTCCCATAGTGACAACAACAGTTCCTTCCACATTGGCAGCACCAGTGGCACCTATAGCTCCACCTGCCACAGCACTACCAATTTCAACTAAGTCCACTACAGCAGCAAGCACTTCAACTGAAAAAACAACATAATTGGTAAAAGCTATGGAGGAGATGTTCATCCAAGCTACGGAGCTTAAAAGATTAGAGAAAGTGGAAAGTTTAGAAACTAACTATAAACTTGCACAAATTCTGTAAAGAGAGGAAACACAAAAATCCCTAAGGATGGGTGAGAAAATCAAAGTCCTAGAGAAATATTTGACACTGCAGAAGCCACTAGGACAGACTGAAGAAATGCTTTGGGCCAATATCATTGACTCTGTCAATGATATTTGGCCATCAATCCAAGTTATATTTGAGCAAACTGAATTGGTGAAGGTAGCCACTTAGGCTATCTAGAAAGTAAGGGAAGAATTAGGAGACGAAGCAAAGGATGCAAATCGACTCATCCACCTCCTAAACAGTAAGAACAGGTATGAACTCCATGAGCTTGGTGTAGAGGATAGGACTGAAGCCATCCTAGAGATTAAAAAGGTTCTTTCCAAAAGAAACCTTATGCTCAACTTAGAATAAATGCGCCACAACATGCAGGTGGCCATTGGCAGGTTTATGGCCAAATATAAATTTTGAGGGATAAAGGGCTTCCTAGTCCTATGGTCATCAATGATAAACTCATGACCCAATTGGACTATAGTGATAGACTATGGAGGCTGGACAAGGAACAAGCCAACTCTTCAGGCATTAAAGCTTTGCCTACTAGATAAGTATTGTATGATACATTAGAGAACCTCTTTTTCTTAGAACATGAGGTGAAGCATATGTTTCTCGCCAAGCCTAATTTTTCAAAATACACAGAGGCAGACGAAATTTACAGAAGAATGTTAAAGATGAGATTGCCTGAGGCAGAATGGTGGGAAAAAATGACAGATTTACTTTGAAAATGTTTTACAGCAGAAAGTTACCATAGCAAATCTGAATGCAGCCAGGTAAAATAGGTGAAAGACACATAAGCAGGGTCAAAGAGTAGCAGAGTAGTAGAGTATCGGTGAAAGATCAAAAGTAAAGAGGACTCTAGCGTGGAAATACCACAACGATCAACTAGCTTAAAGGGCTTAAAACTCAATAGAAACAACCATCAACACCACAATAAATGGGACAACATGAAGCAGTTCACATCTGTCTCTATCTTCATGCATGAAGATATTTTATTTCCTAGATTAAATCTCAAACTGTTATGAGATATTTTGTAATTAGTTTTTGTATAAATACTTCACATTTCGAAGTATGTAGTTTCGATTCCATGACATTTCTATAGACTTTTTCTCTCAAATCAAATTATATTGTATCAATGACTTGATTGCCTCGCTGGATCAAGGAATAAAAATCAGATATTTTACAGGATTCTTGTGTAAAGCGAAATACAAATAAGTATTCTCTCATTTTTATTGTTGTTTTTTCTTATGTTTCTTCATAATCTTATTTGTTTCTCTAAAATCTAAATGTATAACAAGGAATGATATTTTAGAAATTTCTTAAATGGACTCTATCTTAACTATTTTACATTCTGAATGTTTTCTCCTAAACTATCTTAGCTAGGGAATTCTTAACTACTCCTTAGCTTTTGTAGTTTCTCCTCTGATCTATAACAAAAGATTCTTAATTGCCCTTTATTCATAATCACCCTTTGTTCTTCATTCTGATCCCAGTCCAAGGATTATTAAGTGCCCTTTCACCCTAGTTAGAATCACTTCACCCATTATGCCTAAAGATTTGCATTTTGCTTTGCTAGTCTGCCCTATGAACATTCCCTTTAATGATCTGGTCTAGTTATGTTATCCATTTGTTGACTCCATAGCCAAATGGCTTGAAGACCTAGCTCTATCCATTTGCTCCAAGAATTCCACCACCCAATCTTCAACAAAAATCAAAACCCCCCTGAACTTTCATAACTATCCTAATATCCCATCAAACAAAGCTAACTCATATAGAGAGAGCCCTCTCTGGACTTAGGTTGGCTAGAGCTTAAGCCTAAAAGATTGATTTGTGGTTACCTCAGATGATTCCTTCTTTTGATAACTTCTAGGGAAAACTTTTGAGTGATAACACACCCCTTGCATGTATCAACTTACTCAAGTGTACCTTTGGGAAGCCCAGTAGAGATATGTTGCATGATCTTCAAAGCCCCATGATGCAAGTGGTCCAATCGCTTGTGCCACAACTCACCAACGTCTCAGCTTTGCACCATCTCTACTTTTGTGCTCAAGGAAATACAATCCTCTACCTCCAACTTATATATATTCTTCACCTGAATACCAATCTTCTTTACCTAACATGTGGTTATGTGTCTAATAAACGCCTTTCCTTTGTGAAATACCACATCATAGCCTTTTTCCTCCAAAATGGCGACTAATATTGAGTTCTTCTTCAACCCGGGCACATACATAACATCCCTCAAGGTGAGAGGAGCACCATGCTTGCTCTAAAGTGTAACCGTGCCCAATCTTATAGCACTATACCTCCCATCGTCACCCATCTCAATATGCATCTGGAGATCCTTCTCTTCCATTTCACTGAACATCTCCTTGTCACTAGACATGTGGAATGAAGCTCAGCTGTGAAGGTACCATACACTACCCATCATTGATGACACCATGCATGAAATTAGAGTAAAGTCCAATTCGAATTGAGAGGCCAAAGCCTCACCTGTTGCTCCTTCTGAAGACTTTTTCTTGGACTTCTTGAGTGGAAAATTTGTAGCAAAATGACCCAACTCATGAAAATGAGAGCACTTAACTTTTGACATGTCTTTCTTCTTACCTCCATGGCAAGAATCTGATTTGGAATGGGAAGCCTTCCCTTTCCCCTTCCTTGCCTTACGTAATAAGGTACAATTTTCCTCATCATCATTCTTTGATGAGGAACCATCTATGGTGTTCCTTCTGATCTCCTCCTGCATCAAATCTGACCATAGTCGTTCCCAATCTTGCAACTTTTGCCTTCCATTCACAGAGTCCTGATATCTATTCCAACTCTTAGGAAGGCCTAGGAGAGCTAGGCTCACCATATCATCCTCGGAAACTGTTATTCCAACACTTCCAAGTTTATCTCTACAGGTTGTGACCTTGGTCAAGTATTTTGGAATTGTCTCGCCTTTCTCCATCTTGATTTTTTGAAGTTTATCTTTTGGTGCCAACTTCCTATGGTCACTATTTTTCTAGAAAAGGTTTGTCAATGCTTTCCACATAGCATACAAAGTTTCCTTCCCATGGAGACTCAATATAATGTGGTCTCAAACTCCCTCAAGAATTATCTGCCTCGCCTTTGCCACACGCTTCTTCCATTCAACTAGATCTATTGCTTTCAATGCTCATGGCTTAGGAATGTTTTGATCAATGAATTCCTTCAAGCCATTATCCTCCAGAATTACCTCCATCCTATCCTTCCAAACTATATAATTTGAGCTACCTTCCAAGGCATACTGGAGCTGCAAACTGTAGAACACCATCTGCCGAAATTTGAATTATGTAATGAAAATTTGAATTTAAACTATAACCGTAAACTCAAAAACTTCAAAACATCCTCTAGTATATTGTCTTTAGCTCTAATACCATGTATATTTTCCTATAGATTCACAAGCTCATGCAATGTACTAAAGCACAAGACAAGAATCTACTTCTACTTTCAACTAGAAGAAGCTAATAGATCGTTGAAAACAATATGAACAAGAAGAAGATAAATCAATGGCACATAACACAATAAGTTTATCTAGGGAAAGAAACTAATTAAAACCCCACCTATCTGTATTGCATTAATCATAAATATGAGTAAGGATACAAATCTTGTTCTCACATGAACAATTCCACACAAGTATGCTCAACTCTCTGCCTCACAAGCCCACTCTTTGCCAACACTTAGCCAATTTCCATTTCCTTCCAAGCCCCTATTCTCTTGCACAATTCCTAGGATGAATAGCCCATATTTAAAGGGAATTCTTGCTTCCAAAATTGTGCAATCCTAATTAGGCCCTTTTCCTGATTGCATGCATGATATTTACAACTCAGTAAGTCATACAACTTATTGTACATTGTCCCTACACTCTAGTCTCAACTAGGTGTTTCTATGAACTGACATGCATGAGTCTCTCATGAGGGAATATTCAATTAATTGGAGTAATACTTGTGGATGCACCAGTGCACAAACTAACTCCTAATCCTCTACTAGTTCCACAAACAGTTAGAACTAGCTTAACTGGCCATAACTTAGTAAATTGAGTTAATCTAATTACAACTCAAATAAACTCATCGTGGACCCCTAAAACTTAGGGAGAACATATATACATGACTACAAAAAGACTTCCAACTCGAAATTCCTAAGCTAATTAAGTTAATTAAACTTAATTAACTATTTACAAGTTGCTATGAGAATAGAATTCGATTTTAATTCTCGGTTTAATTCAAGGAAAAATTAAATTGGAATTTCTTGTTGCCATTTCTCAACAATATTTGCCTTCCACACTCTATTATTTGTCTTTACTGGACATATTATTTATATGCAATATGGATCTTTTATTTCCCCATGGTATCTTGGTTTCTCTTTGATCTACTTTCAATGGTAGTTTTAGTGCCATTGACAAAAAGTGTGGTCCTTGGTGCTCCTCCAATTGACCAATGTACTTCACTAGTTCACTTCATCTAAAAGACCCAATTACTAGGTTCTAGTTCTTTCTTTCAGACTTAAGCCATAAGACCTAATTATCAGGTTGTGAAATGATGTTGGTATTGGTACTATATTGTTCACTAAATTAACCTTTATTGGTACTGTATTGTTCCAATTTTTTTACTCTTGCCTAGTTCAATTTATTTATTTCCTCTTGCCTCAAGTTAGATACATACATGTCAAGTTTTCTTGTGAGACTTTTGTCAGGCCAGGTAGTAACTCCACAAAATTAATTCATGTTATTCCTTCAGGTAGGTCTTTATTATATACATGAGGGAGACTGTTCACTTCATCTCCCGATGACTGTTCATATTTCTTATTATTTATTTATATCAATTGTATTTATTCACCCAAACTGATGATTAGGTGTCAACATTCCCTCCTTAATCTGAAGGGATGTGGGTGAGTCCAAGAATCATTCTGAATCGTTCAAGCTTTTCTCTTCCAAGCGCTGTAGTGAAGATGTCTGCAATTTTCTCATTAGTGGAACAATGACGGAGATGGATTGCCTTGGCCTCAACATGATGTCGAATCAGATGATTTTTAGTATTGATGTGCTTCGTTCGATCATGGAACTTTGGGTTCTTGGCCAACTTTATTGCAGAGGTATTGTTAATCAGGAGTGGAGTTGATTGTACTTGTTTTACCTGCAAATCTTCAAGAATTTTCTTGAGCCACACAATTTCTTTTGTTGCCTCAGCTGTTGTCATGTATTCTGCTTCTGTTGTGGAATCTACTGGAACTGATTGTTTGCATGATCTCCATGAGACAACTCTTGATCCAAGACTCATAGCATATCTTGAAGTAGATACCCCAGTTTCTTTGTCTCCATTGAAGTCTGAATTAGAGTATCCAATCAAACTGAAGTCGTCCACCTGTGTATACTTGATTCCAAAGTCTTGAGTTCCCTTCAAGTACCTTAGAACTTCTTTTTGAGCAGACCAATGTCCCTCACAAAGGCTTTTGCATAAACCCTGGAGAGGATTCCAACAAGCAAATGAAATGTCTGGTCTGGTAGTAGTTAGGTAGTTGAGACTTCCTACAAGCTGTCTATACTTTGTTGCATCCTCAAATTATTTTCCTTCAATAGATGTGAGCTTTAAGTTTTGTTCCATTGGAGTAGTAAGAGGATTGCATTATGTCATGCCAAACCTATTCAACAGATCTCCAATGTACTTCTTTTGAGAGAGAAATATGGACTTTGGATATTGAGTTACTTCAATACCAAGATAGTAATGAACATAGCCCAAATCAGTCATTTCAAAACTTTTCCCCAATTCCTTCTTTATGGATGCAATGTAGCTTTCATTTTTCTCTATCATCAAAAGATCATCTACATATAGCACAAGATATAAAATTGTTTTGCCAACTTTCTTGACAAATAAAGTTGCATCATCAAGATCATAATGTTTGAAATGGAGTTTCAAAAGATGCTCAGTTAGTTTTTCATACCAGGCTCGCAATGCTTGTTTGAGGCCAGACAAGGATTTCACAAGTTTGCATACTTTTTGTTTATGTCCTTTCACAGTAAATCCTTCAAGCTGGGACATTAAAAAATTCTATTTTAGATCTCCATTCAAGAAAGTAGTTTTTACATCCATTTGATGGACTTTCCAACCATTTTTAGTTGCTAGGGAAAAGAGTGTCCAGATGGTATCCCATTTTGTTGTGGGGGAAAAAGTCTCCTCATAATTGACCCCTTCCTTCTGTGGAAAACCTTTTGCCACAATCCTAGCTTTGTGCTTGTCAAGTGAGCCATCGGCTTTATACTTGTTGTTGTAGACCCACTTGCAGCCAATTGATTTGGTTCCTAATGGAGGATCAACCAGCTTCCAAGTGTCATTCTTTATGAGGGCATCATACTCCTTTTGCATCACTTCTTTCCATTCATCATTAGAAGCAGCTTCTTTGAAATTTGTAGACAATTTCAATTCACAATCATAAGAAACATCCATATCAACAAGTGAATTAGAGTCATCTACATCACCTCCATTTTGTCGGTTTGGATTTCTAGTTCCTGTCTTTCCAACCTCATTAGGATGAACACTTTCAAGTGTCTTTGTCAACCACTTTGGGGGACCTTTCTTAGATGGTTTAGGTTGCTCCGTTGATTGAGTTGGGACTGAATCAAGATTGAGTGTCCCAATTCTATAAATCACATCACTTAAAGCATCGTCCGTTGTTGGAGTTTCATGCAGGGAAGAGAGTTATTTAGAAGAAGATTCCACATGTTGATATAGTATGGGAATCCCCCATTCAAGATGTGGAATCTGATTATCAAATTCCTGAAATGATTTTGCATTTGCGAAAATATCCAAGCAATCAAGTTGTCGCTCAACAACATTGTCAGTTTTGGATGATTCAAGAAAAATTACATCTCTAGATACAACAAACTTTTTATTGACTTCATCATAGAGACGGTATGCTTTGGAGGTGTTTGAATACCCTAGGAAGATACACTTATGACTTCTTACACCAAGTTTGTTTCTATGTACCTTTGGTATCAAGGCATAACAGGTGGAACCAAAGACCCTGAGATGCTTTACCGAAGGAACATGCCCATACCACATTTCATATGGAGTCTTGTTTCTAATAGCATTAGATGGACATCTATTCTTTATATATGCAGCACATAGAACAACATCGGACGAAAACATTATCTTTACATTTTTGAAGAAGAGCATGGATCGTACCATATTTAATATTGTCCTATTCATTCTTTCAGCTACACCATTCTGTTGGGGATTATAAGGCACAGTTGTTTGATGTTTGATCCCATGTTGGCGAAGATAGTTTTCAAATTCATTTGATGTGTATTATTTTCCATTATTAGGGCGGATAGACCTAATATGATATTGTGCATCATTTTCAATCCATTTATAAAATTTCTTGAATGTTTGAAAAGCATCAGATTTGTTCTTCAATAAATAAACCCAACACATTCTGGTGTAGTCATCAATAAATGTCATCATATATTTATTTCCATTTGCAGAAGGAACAGACATTGGACCACATAAATCTGAATGAATGAGTTCAATTTTTCTACGTGCTCTTGAATGTGAATCATGAAAATACTATTTGCTATGCTTTCCTAGAATGCAAGCATCAGATTGCTTAAATTTCCTAGGAATTGTAGGCAAACCAGCAACACCATTTTTCTTCAACAAGCGGAGGTTGTCATAGTTCAAATGTCCAAATCTATCATGCCATAATAAACTTGGTGGAAGTGTACCTTCTTCATAATGAGAATTATATGAGAAATGTTGTGCATGAGCAGAGGTACCTTGCAGCTTGAGAAGCCTTTCTTCTTCTATTCCCCTCATGAAAAGTGAGTGGTCAGATGCTTTTCTAACCTCAAGCTTTCCATCAAACATATGAATGGAATGACCTTGCTGGCAGATGTGGAGCAAGGACAACAAGTTTCTCTTTAGCTATGGGAGATATAGAACATGGTGCAGAAGAAAATTTGGAAGACCAGGCAATTTAAGCCTGATTGTGCCAAGCCCTGATGGCTTGATTTTTTATTGGTCTACAAAGTATACTACTCCATCAACATTGTCAGTAAATTCTTCAAAAAGAAATATTTTCTATGAGTCATGTGGCAAGTTGCTCCTGAATCAAGAAACCAATCATTTTTCCAAGAAGGAAGTGAAGCATTAAATAAATCTTCATTTACTCTAATATTACATTGTGCCACAACATAGTGAGCGGATTCAGGTGCTTTACCTTTGTCTGTGTCATTAGTTTTACCTTTCTGTTGGTTTCTTTGCTACTCAATTTTGTCCCATGGGAACTTGCATGTAGAGGCATCATGTGATCCATTTCTTTTGTAGCGTATGTAGTGCAAATCTGCCTTTTCTCCTTGAGAGTGTCTACCCCCCTACCTCTAAAATATCTTCTTCTTCCTCTTCGACCACCTCTTCCTCTAGAAGAATCTTGAGCAGGATTCTTTTCTTTATGAGCAAGGCACACAGCCTCTTCAGAAGATTCAGGGGTTGTCTTCTTTCCAAAATCTTTCTCTCTTTCAACAAATTTTTTCACAAGAGAGTCAAAGGTAATATCTTTAAGATTTCCATTTGCTTGCAATGACTCAAGATAATTGGAGTAAGTAGGATAATGTGCCTTGAGAAAAGCGATAAGAGGAATATCCAATTCAACCTTAGTGGATTTGATATCATGCATTATAGATTTTATTTCGGATGCAAGAGCAAGAGGATCATTATTTTGTAATTCAAGAGTGAAGAGTTTAATCATGAGTTGAACAACTTCAAGTGTGAAATGTGAGACATAGAGTTCTTTCATCTTTTGTAAGGCTTTGAAAGCAATTGAAAATGGCGAAATATGGCGACTCACCTCTTCATTTACAGGTGCTACGATTAATGCATAATCTTTTTTGTTCTTATTTTCCCAAATGGCGAGCTCTTTGTCTGAGTTAGGTTGTTCTGGCTCTTTGTCTCTATCTCCAATGCACACTCCTTTCCACAACTCATTGAAAATGAGGGTGTTATTTATTATCCGGGACCACTCAAGATAGTTCTCCTTGCCAGTGAGAACTATTCCCACAATCGATATGATTGAATGCATACTGTAACAAAAACTTCTGCTGCAAAATATTTCTTTTTTTCTTCTAATGGGAAAAAATATAATTCAACCTAAATATATTGTGGAGCAACTCCAATACAAAAAAAATTGTACAACGCATTCAATGCTTCATGCCATAGTGCTTTGACCCATGACCTTGTTTTAAAAAAGCTCTATTCAACACATGACATTCAATGATTTTTATATGCTGAAAAAAACTTCAACACAAACACGAGTGGGGCAGCATACAGTGATACCAACATTCAATATATGGTCGGACCAGCGATCAATGTAATACACCAAGACTATGTATTAAGGCAGCGTAAATACAACAGACATCAATATATGGGGCAGCATTCAATAGACTTCAGACTTCGATAGCAGCGTTCAAGAAATGTATTAAACTGGACCAACGTTCAATGTACAACCATGCACCAGATGCCATATGCAACATTCCACGCATAGAATGAACTACGACTATAAAAAAAAGCTATTAAACAACTCACATCAGTCAGTGAGTCTGAAACACACATGCAAATTTTTTTTTAAACATTCAACCATATCACACAGCCTCGTTCCTGCGTGGAGGCACTAGATAGTTCGTTCCCGTTCTGTTGTTGGATTAAGTGTTGGTTTTTCAAGCTTACGGCTTCTTCTTCTTTCCAGGTTTGGTGCAACTAAGAACGATTACAATCATAAAAAATCAGTGCTCAGAGGTTGTTACCTTATGCTTTCTCCAATGACTGAGAGACCGCACATAAGGTTACAAAAATGCTCCCGCATAAGCTGCCATCCATCCACAGATAATGTCAGAGATTTGCAGCAACAACTGTGGAGAGGGTAGTAGATAGACTCCTTAGAGGGCAGTGGACAAACTGCAAGAAACCAGCAGAAGGGAGTTACAACTAATTTTAGGAACTTGGGACCTGTGCTCTGACACCATGTCAGGCCAAGTAGTAACTCCACAAAATTAATTCATGTTATTCCTTCATGTAGGTCTTTATTATATACATGAGGGAGATTGTTCACTTCATCTCCCGATGACTGTTCATATTCTTATTATTAATTTACATCAATTGTATTTATTCACCCAATCCTGATGATTAGGTGTCAACAATTTCAATTATGAGATGAAGTAATAAGCATAAATATTTGTGAACACTAGGAAATCTACTGCATTTTGAAACTTTTTTAGGTTGCGATTGTGATTGAACAATGTTGTGTCCCAAATTTATTTAACTTTCCCAAGATATCATATGCATTATTTAAAACTAGAAACATATAGAGAAACTAACTATGATATTCTAAAAATCACTATATTCATATATGGTACATGCCCAAAATCATTAGTGGCTTTTCTCTCATTATTTAAATTTTGGATGTGGCATGAGTTAGTAATGTAGTGAGGGGTTTGTTGAAGTTGTTCAAACAAAGTGTCTGAAACAATCATTTGACATTTTTACTTTAAATTATGTTTTTCAAAACATGATCTTCAAATCTATCCTTTTGGTGGCATTAACAGACTTCAAGTTCGTGCATATGGAATTCTTGGAAATTCAAACACTTATTCTCTTGAAATGGAACATGACTTTGATTCTGGATATGAAGAATTCAACTTCAGTGAGGTTTTTTTCCATCAAATGATACATACTATTCAGTTTGTATTAGGTGTCGTCTCCAATACTACATCTTACCTTTGACTCTCGACCCTTAAGTATTATTGTACCTCATTTACTTTGTATTTGGAAAAATGTATCATATATGGTTGAAAGAAGGTTTTTCTAAACACGAGACTTGATATGGGATGTTTTGTAGGTTGGCACACTCAAAGTTATCAGTCATTTTCGATGTGAAGGTTCTTCAATTTACACGGGGGTGACTAAAATACATATTTTAGTCTTTCTTCATGTTGGAGCACACCAACGATGTCATAGGGATTAAACTACATGCATTTTAGACTTATTAAAGAAGACAATTTGGAAATTCTTTTAATAATCAACTATTTTTGTGGGTGATATGTTGCAAGAAAAATGCACAGGGGGGTTACTTTGTATCATGTCATTTAAGGGTTACTTTGTGTCATGTCTTGTATTAATCATTAGTTATATATCAAATAATTATATATTCTAACAAGGGGAATTCTTTGTAAACATGGTTCACTTCGTGGCAATGTCAACATCTAAACGATATCCCTTCATAATCCAATATTTGGTTGCGCACATATCCTAGGTAGTGGAGTATCAAATTTTCCACCAATCCATCCTTGGTGTCAAGACAGACAAGGACCCATCTCCAAGTATGATTTGTCGAAGTCAAGATAAGTCCTGAGGTCATCCCCTATACACCAAAAGACATTTTCCATCTAATGTTGAAGGGAGAGGCTAGGGAGCCTGAACCATATTGGCCCTACACCTAGTTGTTCTCACTCAACGTAGAGGAGGGAATTCCACCTTTTCAAATCTACAGGGGACATTCCTATGTTCCAATAATGTGAGAGAACCTAGTTCACATGTCCCTTACTAAATTTGAAATAAAACCATCCTTTGGGTATGGTGCATACATATGGAAGTGCATCTAGAATTTGTTCCCAATTCTCCTACACCCACCTCCTCAGATGTGTTGCAAAGTAGTGCCCGCCTCTAATTCTTTTGACCAAAACCCTTTCAACTGTAGACATAACCCCTAGTACTAATGCTTGATTCCTATCTTTTACCTTGGGCCATTTTATCTTCCTTGCCTTCTTATTTTAGCTTATCGTCGAAGCATCTTTGGAGGGTGTGGTTGTGTCTTGAGGGTGTACCCTTGGCAGATCCTCGGTGCATGGAAGACCCGGGTTTGGTGATCTTCCTCCATGCCCTACGCCATGACCTGAACAAGAGGGTGACCCTAATGATCCAACAATGGAATTGGAAGATATTTGAGCCTTCCCTTGTTGAACTATCGATAAGTCTTCCACATGACCATCCACGTTCCCCGTGAGAGCCCCCAAAAATTTCCACGAAATATGTAGTTCTCGAAATAAGACCACTATGTTTTCCAGAAGGCTCTGAATATTAGAGTCAATGCTAACAGGTCCGAAAGTTTTTAATGGGCTATTAGGGTTTAGCAAGCCGTGACGAAATTTAGGACCTCAATTGAGAAACCTGGTGAAAGAGATAGTTGTTCGGTCAAATCCGTTGATATTGTTATCAGGATCTCGGATGGCGCCTGCTTATGTTGCAGGGAGGAGGTAGACTCATTGGCTCGGGAATCGTTTGAGGAAAAGGGAATCCCTTCTGTGATATTTTCCAGTGATGCAAAAATTTTGAGTTTTGTGTCGCTTTCGTCTCCATTCCAAGCTACTGAGGTGGAGAGTTTGTCTAGGTGGAGATATTCATTGTCGGGTCTTCCAAGTAATTTATTAATTCCTCCTCCATAATTATATTTGCTAGACACTATTTAGCCTTTCAATGGAGTAAAAAGTAAAACCGTCACAGTAAAATACCTTAACCTTTGGACACAGCACAAACCATAACCCCCACCTAGCCACAATGCACGACATTAACTCCTTGATCCGTTAGGGAAGACTGTCGACTAGGGCATCTAGATGCAACCGCCTGAAGAGGTCCGACATCATTACAACACTTATCTTATTCTCGTTGTGGCTATAGTCACGGTGAAGCGTGCTAGAGTACCTCAAAATCTATTGAAGAAGGTTGCAGATCGATTTCTTTGTATGCATAAAAGGGTTTGTTTTCATCACCTGCAAGAAAATGAAAGCCTTATCTAAAACCTATGTTTCAAAAGTGGAAATGATGCTAACTACAGAACCCGAGATATTTAAAACATTAATTTAAGATGAAATAATATTTTTTTATTAAAATTATCATTTTTGTATTAAGTCTTTTTTTCTTAAAATTTTATTTTATCTTAAGTTTTTCTTTTCAAATCCACTTGTCTTTGCTGATTTTCAAAGCCCTGTTTTCTTAAAATTTTATCATTTTGTCCTATCCCGACTCAACTTGTCTTTGGTGTGCCTGTGAAATTTCAAGTCTTCTATTTTGTGTGGTCCAAGGTCCTGAGAAGTTTTGAGTTCCTCTTCCCTATCCTCTGTGTGGTCTAGAGTCCTAAGGTGCCGCACCAAGAGGAAGCTCTGCATCAAGCCACTCCTGAACACTCTGCAATGAAAATGCTCCAGATCAATCCACACCTAAGCACTGTGATGCAACAGTCGAGAGACACCACGACAAGAGCACTCTGCAATGAAAATGCTCCACATAGAGCCACCCTTGAGCACTTTGATGCATCATCCGAGAGGTGTGGGGAAAGAGGAAGCTCGGCTTCGAGCCACCCCTATATGCTTTGTAACATAACCGCACCTCAAGTGCTTCTACTAACTGGGTATTTTCAACGCCCTCTCTGGATTGGGGGAAGTGGGTAGGAGAGAAACTTCATAGAACTGGTGCCCATTTGGGAATCCTTTGTTTTTTAAACAAAAAATTCAAGCTATTGATTTTTACAACTCTTTGGGCTGCAGAAATGCACTGCATGTGTCTTCCTTGGGAGGTGGAGCTCCAAAGTACCCCTGACAAGCAGTATGATATAGAGAGAAAAGAGAAGCCATGGAAAAATTTGTATCAAGGATCGTGGGTTCGTTACGCCTCAACACACTAGTTGGGATTCAAAAGTGAGGCAACTGCTACTTCACCAGAACAATGAATGTGGATGAAGCTTGTAGTACTATTTTTCTCTCTTTGTATTAATTCTTAGTTGTAAGCATCTTGCTCATAAGAAATTCATGTATATTGGGTTCGGAAACAATACGGTACTATATGGAAATAATGACAGACTAAAGTTTGAACACACACTTTGAAAAATTAATATTTGTTGGATTACTTCAATTAGGAAAACAACTGCCACAAGTTGAATATCATTATTGAAATGGAACTTTCATGGTTTCAGCATGATTCTTGGATCACAAAAGGAATTTTATCGATGTACATTGAACAGGCACCTAAAATAGGGTTTCGTTTTATTTACTTGGGAGCAACTTAGCCTCCCAAAATGGTACCCTGATATCTTCCTATACATGGGAAAACACCACATTTTCTGATTTAGCTGTCAAAGGTTAAGGCTTAAACTTGACTCCACGTGTTCACCTTACCTTGGCATAGGAGTCCCTCTACCAAAATATTTCTTCCATTCCTACTGCTAAAATAAAGGAAAATTATCATCACGCAACTGGTAGCAAAGACAGAGCATTCAAATGGGTTGTTGGTGGACAATTATTTTTGAGATTCACATGGAAAATCATTGGTTAAGGTTGACACTTTTCATTCTACAAAGAAGCCTTTCAACCCTACATATCATCATGCTAATATTAAGTGAAAGTCAAAAATTTGTAAGGATTCCAAGAAGCCCAAGTAGTCAATCTCCCCAGGTAAAAAACTCACAAAATTTCTAAGTTATCTCTTTATGGCTAGTGGTACCAATAAGGAAAAGTGTCATCACCTCCTTCTGTAAGAAACTCTGATTCATATGATTCTTCTGCAATAAAACTGTCCTTTGTTTATTCAAATTATTCTTTAGTCCAATCCAATCCATGTTTAAGTAAAACATCCAAAAGGTACTTGAACAAAAGGAGTGGGATAGGTCAAAATTCTGTCACATTTTTCCAAACAATCGAAAATCTGGATTGGGAATTTCACCCATATGGGGAGAAGTGTCTCCACAGAACGGAAGGGGTTGATAAGATGGAGAACATGTAATTAATCCATTATTCATGTGTCATAATTAGTGTGAAGGAAATTTTCAGAATATGCAAGAATACACAAGAAATGACAAAAAATGCATGACATAGGATGTGTTGTTAAGGAATGACAGTGGTATCAAGAACGAAAGATCAATAATTATGTATTCACCAGATAGTCAAGTTCCCAAGGACTTGATGGCACAATGAATCATGAGACAACAACAAACTGGGGAAAATGTTGAAACCATGAGGCAACATGGTTGATTTTCATTATGCATTAATATTCCTTATGACAAAATCCTCTTATTAGTGCTCTAGGATTAATAATCAAGTGAAAGCGAGTATTTTTATAGCTTATCTATTTCTCAAGGGTTCTCAGATGATCATGTAATGGTGGATAGAGAAATAAACTATTGAGATAAAGGGTAGAAGGTGGGAGGTTATGCAATTAGTTAAGTTTTGAACTCAGCCCTGATATATATGGATTTTCAATGTGCCACCAAATTTTGCAATGGTATCATGAATATGAAACAATTTACAAGGAATAATAAGAGGAGAGATCAGAAATATGACAGTCCTTTCTAGAAACTTGTGTGAGTTCTACCTAAATATCTACCTCAGATTCAAAATCAAGTGAAAGTTGCAATCATTTGTTTAATCACTTTATGATACAAGTCCTAATGCTACTATTAGCATCGAGATACATTCTCTTAACAAGCTATCCAAAATAGATGATCTGAAGTAGTACATGCAAAACCATAAAACTAAAACATGGTCACAAATAAGACCATCTCTAGATGACATAGAATAGAATCTGAGTTTCCACATTAGGAAGAGGAAAATTTCTTAAGATATTAACAAGGAACCCAACAGTGGAAGAAAAAGTATTTCTTTATGGTATCCGAGGCTATTAAAATATTGCAATCTTGTCTCTTTAGATGATTCATAGAAAGAGTTCTATGATGTGGCGCGATCCAGTCTAGGATGCATCTAAAAATGATAGCATAGTCGGTGATTTTGTTACAAATTCTGCTCAGGTCTCATATGCAAATTCATGTGCTTGGAAAGAATAATTAGAGAGCCTTGTTTATGGAGGTGTCCCCATGGCTCTTAGAAAAGATACTTGGCAAGATTTTTTTGCAACTCGAACACAAAGTCTAGAGATATGTTATAGAAAGTTACTTATTCTAAGAGGTGATCAAGGGTTTTAGAGAACAAAAGCTAGTGGCATTCTAAGCAGTACCACCATGAATGTTATTTTTGAAACATGTGTTGCTAAGAAATGGAAAATCTAGATTGAGAAGGATTTTCCTCAAACCTTTCTAGGTCATATGACGTTGGGAGAAGATGGTCAAAATGCTTTGAGATGACTGTTGACTGAATATGCAGGCCATAATCTACCAATAATATGGTGGAAGCTCAGGTGGACCAACTTGTTGTTTTCAAAGGAATAACAAATGAATATGTGACAAAATTTGTAAGAAGAAATATATGTTTACGTTTTGGGATAAATATCAAGAGGACCCAAGCAAGGATTCTACAATTGAAGTTGACTTGAACTATATTATATTGGATGGATAAATAGGATTCTTGATTAATGATGTGAGGTTGGTAATGGTTTTCATGGATAGCATAAAGTTACATGATGGAGCTCTATGGCATTTTCTAATAAGACAAAGATATTGAAATCTGAACCATAAATTTGGCAATGGCATATTGTATGATGAAGATGATTGTGAGTTTGTTTTTTCACAGTGCATGAGAACCTCAATGAGTTTAATTTTTATTTAAATGTCTCAGTACTAAATGGTTTCTCATACTCTCAAAAGGAGAATTGTTTTGTGATTTTCCGTAATCTGTTGTGACATTGAGTTGATGAGGCAAGTTATTAATCCCAGAGCACTGATAAGAGGATTTTGTCATAGGGAATATTAATTCATAATGAAAATCAACCGTGTGACCTCACGGTTTCAATGTTTTATCCAGTTTGTTGTTGTCTCATGATTCATTGTGCCATCAAGGCCTTGGGAACTTGACTATCTGGTGAATACATCATTATTGATCTTTCATTATTGATACCATTGCCATTCGTTAACAACACATCCTATGTCATGCAATTTTTTGTCATTTTTTGTCACAACAAATAGGCATGGTCCCCTATTAAAACCCAATATCTCTGCATAATTTCTTCAATCAAATGAATTCCTTGGTTGTTTAAGAAACTACAATGTTCTTTGCCTCAATACTTGATTGGGAAACCACTCATTTCCTCTTGCTCCAACTCAAAGCTCCTTCAAAACAAGATAAATAGATAAGCACGGGTAGAATTTCCTTTGTGCATATCATCTACGCAGTCAACATCAACAAATTCATGCAGCTGAAGGTTTTTACCTCCATATTCCTCATAGAAAATAACATAGTCATTAGTACCCCATATTTACCTAAAGACCTCCTTGACACTTTCCCAGTGATACGTCTAAGCACAGTTAACAACTTTCTTGTGCATATATGTCTTCAACTACTTTCATTGAACTGATATCTATCATTGAATTTATAGAAAAAGTTCTAAATAAGGATATGGTAATGAAGCCCTCGTCTGATGTTGATCGTATAAAGGTACTAACCTCTGCTTCACTCCATTCTTCTGATATCTTATTTGAGACTAAAGAGGTTCTCTTTCTTGACATGCTATTACCGGGATCTATATGTTGTACTAGTAGCTTGTCATTGATAAATGAGGACAAAGTGTGGCATGTGTGACTGCTATGAGCCCTCCCTTGTCTATAGTAAGGCTTCCATAGCTTGGGGAGTATGACTAATTTTCCAACCAATACCATTTATAATATCCAACAACTAATGCCCCAAATTTAATGAAGTTCACTAGACCTTTGAAGGAACTTATGATGACTGATGTCTGAGGGTAGGTTCTTTTATTTTAGATAATTGTTGCTTCGACTTTGGTAATTGATATCCTTACATTTTGAATTTGATACTCTATCAATGTATATATATAATATATATGATGCTTCAATTGAAAAAGTCCAAATGATGAAGGAAAAATTATCTTATGTTGCTTGGATTAAGAATAGGGAGGACTAGATCATGAGACCCCATTTCCTATTCCTAACACCAAAGAGAGTGGAATTTAATTGGTTTCTAAAGTGAGACGTGTTTAATGCAGACTATGGATCAGAATGATTATGATCAAGATCCTTATGCGAAGGAATTTGGTCTAAAAATTAGTGATAGGCTTGCCTCTGTGGAAGCTCAAATTTTGCTTGCTCGATGGGTAAATATTGAAACTTATTGCTTTGTCTGGATTAAACTTGATATGATTTTGATATTGTCAGGAAATCACCGATAGATCTTATTTCATGAAATCAATTTTTGCAATCTTTTTAATTTACTTATTTTGCATATGTAGTTGAAATACCATGACACTGGGAAGGAAAAAGTATGCCTATCGCAGGTAGGTTAGTGGAACATGATGAATAAGGTAATGACTATCTTCTCTTAAAGATAATTTCCCTAAATGACATACAAGATATATGTTATTCAATAGGAAAATTGCCTATGTATAAACTTTGTATTATTGAAATCTTTTATTGTTTGTAATTTGTTAACTAACATTTGAATAGCATGAGATGCAACAAAAAATGGAGGCACAGTTAACCACTGGGCTTGTATCAACTTCTCATGGGGTGTTTAAGAAAGTGTTGCTCTTGGATTTTGTCACAAGTTGGCTCAAATGTGCAAAATCTCTGGCATGTAAGGAACATGTGGGCCTTGTTGACCTTTCATATTCATTTTAGAGGTTGTAACACGATTTGCGGTTTATCCTATGCTGTATAGAAAACCTAGAAAAAATGCTCCTAATATTTGTTATTGGTTTATGCCTTCCCATGTTTGCGTGTATTCAATCTTGAACCTATTATTCCAATCTACATGACACGACCTGGCCAGGTTGAAAGAGCTTTGAAAATTGTATACAAATATGCAATGAAGAAACTCATAGGCAAGGAATTGGAGCTCCTCATAGTCATTCTACCTGAAAACAATGGGTCTCTGTATGGTAAGTATTTTATTCTTTCTTGAGGATTTACTAGTGTTTTCTTATGAATTGAATTCATTGAATTTGACACCTGAACTATTTACTGTTGCAAATTTGTCAGCAAAATGAGTACTTTTAGTTAGTGGTTCTAATCATTTTTGCAATACTTGCAGTTTTTTCACACAAGATTGATATGTAGATTGATAATGTGGGGCTCTTGAGCAGAGAGAGGACAACGGAGAAGCATCTTACCTTACCATGATTTCCTGAATGTTTGATTGAGCACAGGAGATAAGAATAATCATTGTTTATATATATCAGATTTCTTAAATTTGTAATCAAATGAAAATAATAATTACAATAAACCACAATACAATGCATAATATTTACCCAATTAAAACCTAGAGATCAAAAATGGATGTACCAAAAAAAAAAACTTGTCCTTCATCAAGATAATGGTGAACAAATAACTTTTTTCCAGTTGGTTTTACTGAAAACTAGTAATTCAGTCTTTGTATTTAAAATTGTAAAAGTTTTATGGATTCAACATATGATAAAATCTCGCCTGCATAGTTTAATTAAAAAGGGCATCTCATTGGTCCATTGTAAACACCTAGCTCAAAAGGATTGTAAAAAAAAAATGATACAAGTTTTTGAATTTTCTTGCTACTTGTTTGGCATTGGTCGCCTTAATGGAGGAAAAATAGTTGGGTATTGACATTGCCATTGTTATTTTAATGAAGGAATATTAATTGGATAATGACATAGGAAATTATATAGTATGGTTTCAACTTTTCAATTATTCATTTTATATTATGGTGTACTTTAATTGTTGAGAAGTTGTATTAAATCAATCCTAGTTATCACAGTTGTATTTTGTTTCATCGTCATTGTGAAAACTCATTTGAGACACGTTCCTTTGATAGTTTTCTCTTAAGTTACTTGTTGACACTCTAAATTTTTTCTTGGTTCTAAAAGTTGTGGGCCTTTTTGTAGCAGTAACAACAGGTAGACATGAAGGTTATGAAGAAAGTGTCTTTGGATATTCCACAAAATATCTACTGGACTACCATTTGAGTTTGTATTAGTCACTGTTGGGAAATCAGGCAAGGCAAGGCAAATGATAATGAAGAAATACTAAGAGTGCAACACATTTTTATTTCAGGTACACACTATATTTATTTTATTTTAGTAAGTAGTTCTCTTAAAAATGGTTGAGAAATGGTATAATACTTGCCTTACAAGAATTTATTATTTTATTCTTAACAGGAAGAAGGATGGGTGATTTGTTGTGCCTCCAAGAAATGATTAACTGCCCAGAAAAAAGCTAGTGAAAGCTAGTGATAGGGACTTCTCTGCAACTTCAGCGCGAAGAGATTCTGAAGAGAAAAATCTCTGAGGTTAGTGTTCAAGGATTTGAATAATTGCCCAAGGGTTTGTCTGGCATATTTATTTTACATTTATTAGAAATATTTTTGTTCATAAATGAAATCACTAAATCTCTATTGGGTTGATAAATTGTACATGATGCACAAAATATTGGGATTTAGTCCTTCAAAACAGAAATAAAAATCATTAATTTATATTTGTCTGGCCTCTAAATTTCAATTATAGAATATGATTTTTTGATTGAAACGAAAATCAACAGATGTTTGGACTCCATTATGAGTATCATTTTAAGAATTAAAATTCACCACAATGCAATGCTCACTGACATGCCCAAGTTGGAAGAATATTATACCGCCTTTCCCATGAACCACATCAAATACTCGTTTCTAAACATGTATTGGTTCATTGCTAAATATTCCAGGTGTATTAGGCAACCTGCCAATTTTTTTTATCCGAATGCAATATATTTACTTGAATCAAATTATTTTTCTTAGGAGGATAGGAACTCTAATTTCTAAGGTTAGAGTTGGTAAAAAGTAGTTTTCTTTTGCTATAAAACGCCTTAGAAAGCCCTCCTAAAAAACAGATCAAGCTACAATGCTATCTATGCAAAGTATGAAAATATTATCATGTTTTCATTGCTTCCTATTAATTGGAGCTAATTGACTCCATTATTGGTTTACAATACAAGTTTTAGAGAATTTGACAGGGCTGGACACTTTTTTTAGAAGCCGTTGTAGCATGGATCCAACCTACCACTCTTTCACCTTTAGGATCCAACCTACCATCTTCCACTGTTGTTTGTTGTTGGATCTTTGTAAACCTCTCATACGTCATCATTATGATGTAATCTAGTCCGTTGAGTAATGCAATGGTTTTGATTCGATTATGCCTTATCTCTAGCCCCTGGAATCTATTGGTTTCATATGATTTCATAGCATTATAATGAGTTGATAGATTTTGTGCACTTACTTAAGGTGCACATCCACCCCATTTTCTTGTTTTAATTCACCATGTTGGAATATAATCCCAACCACCTTAAATATAATCAACGATTTGTCCTCACTCTTGATCCTTTATAGACAATTCAAGAGTCAGTTTTATGTCTCTAGATTAAGAGGATTGTGAATCTAGATTTAGTAGTTTAACAAGGAAAAACAACCTTTAAGCACATCCCTATGAAACTGGAAAAGTACTATTTTGAGCAAAGAAATATCCAATATCAAACAGGGGTTGGTTATTTGTAATTTTCATTTGGATCTGCCTATGCATATTTGTGTGGTGAAAAGGCATCAGCTTCAACTTTCAAATTACATTATTTATAGTTAACCCACTCAGTGTTATTGAGAGTATCTCCCTAGGGGGTACTCCCACTAAAATTCCACTCCAATCATAATCAGGGTGGGAGCATTCAAGGTGTATAAATGTCATTCATTATACACCCTTAGTAAAGATGGCAAGTGAAGTCTAACATTAAGAAAAAAAATCAAGTTAAAAATTATATATCGAAAGTGGAAAACTAAGATTGATCAAGGAAGGCTCAAGGCTTGGGGGCCCCATACTTGATGATGGAAGGGGGGGCCATCAAGGCTCAAGGAGGGATCGAAGATCCTTTATTAATGATGCAAAGGATAGATTGAAGATCAAAGTAAGAAGATAAAGGGTGGATTGAAGATCCTTTATTAATGATGCAAAGGGCCGATCAAATATCAGTAATTTCCAAATGCATAGACAAAACAAGGATCTGAGGCTCATGTTAAGCCAATAAATAGTAAGGATGCACTGATCTTGTAACATAAAATTGTCAAGTCAAGTCAATGGCAGATTGATGCTTGTCATTCATAGCTTCCAATGGTGTTAACAGTTCAAATGACTTTTAGCACTTGAGAAGGTGCTTGATGAAACTTTCCCATGAAGTTGAAACTTGCAAATTCAATTGTTAGGAGAGCATCTAGGGATTGCATAAGAGAAATTTTGAAGGCAATAACTAGTTTTTGTTTACAAACCTCAACCAGTAGTGTTTGGAAAAGGGAAGACATCCTCATAAGCCACCATGAAGGTAAAATGTAGTGTAATATTAGGGCCCAGAGAGCATCTAGGCATGATAGAAGACAAATTGTTAGGGTAATCTTCCTTTTTCTACATCCTTATGTAGTTCTCTCACCTCAAATAAAAACAATTAATTTTTCTTTTTAAACTTTGTAAAAGAAATTGTTAGGGTAATCTTCCTTTGTCTACATCCTTATGATATTGTTGTTACATACACAGTTTTGTTGGATAACATTTTATAATGGTTGGAATTTATCCTTTTTGTAAGTAAATCCAATTATTTGTTCTTTCACTATTACTATCCAGAACTTCTTTCTTATTCTTTAACAGATAGTTGTTTAGGTACTACATTTTTTGCAAACTATTTGGCCATGTTAGAATGGTTAAGTGTTTCCAATGACATTGGTATGCATGTGATCTAGTTATCTACACTAAGATATTCACTATAAACGTGAGCATTATGTTTACTTCTTGTCTCCAACCATTTTTGTTACTTTGAACTTATGAGGTTGTTTCGAATGAATTTGTAATGGTGTGTTAATGTTTTTTCATCTTAATTGTACTTTGATTCTATAACACCTAAAACAATTCTAAATGAAAAGTATTCCAATGAATAGTTACTGGATGGATATGTGGTTATGCAAATATTGATTACATAGGGTCTGATTTCTCTTTCAGTTTCATATTTGACATTGAAACAAAAAGTTGTTCACTTTCTTCAGTCACTATAGGAGGCTCTTATGACTTTGTGTAAGACCCATCATCATCAAACTTCACATCCCTACTTAACATTATATTCCTTATTTCTGGAATCTAGATATGTTAGCTTTTATCTGTCGAAGATCCCCTTGATGGTCGAGGGCTCAAACTTCGTCTCTTTCTCATTAAGAACATGAATATAAATTGATCATATGGGCAACTGAATCCACAGAAATGCAGTACCTATGGCTTCTCACAAGCAAGTGCTTCTTCATAAGATCTGATCCAAACAGGTTCTCAATAAAAAATTTACCTCAAATATTAATGATTAGTTGGAGCAAGGTCATATTAGTAGAAATCTAGTGATGGACTGTGGGTTGCCTACATACTGGAAATGATTTTCTAATATGATATTATTTATGAGCAATAAAATTATCTAATAAAATGATGAAAGTTGTATTTAGTTTCTATTATTTCTCTTCTATTAATAAATGCAATGATTTTCTGATATGCTATTATTTATGAGCAATAAAATTATCTGCTAAAATGATAAATGTCGAATTTAGTTTCTACCATTTCTCTTCTATTAATAAACTGAAATGTGTATAATATTGCAAAATTTTGCAAATCAACATATGAATTCTTCTCAATTTCTCATGTTTGAGTTGCCAGGTTCATGATCTTTGCATGGAGAATACAAATTGTGCAGTCGTGTTACATTTTGAAACATGTATTGCAATATGGATTTATCTTCCAAAATTCACTTGTATATAGTCTGTAAATCTGACATTTAAGGTACTTTAGTAGTACTCAGTTTGTTTTTGAAATAAGCCATATGTGTCCAAGAAAATCAGATGAGTTGGATAGATAAGAACATAACTGGTCATGGAACTTGATGTTGATTTACAACTTCAAAAATCATAAACAACACTTGATTCACGGGCCTTTTAATTAGAGCCTTCAAGTGTAAAACACTTGCATTTTTTGTATTCCTAGCTTATAGTTGTGTTACTCCATCTCGTAGGATGAAGAGATAATAAGCAAGCAAGCATTCTTAAGAACATAATATCATTTTATGGATTTTGGAATTGCTGATCATTTTAACTAAAAAAATTGAAGCCTTCAGGCAACATGAATCTATAATTAAACTCTATGCTACAGTCTACTAGGTTTTAGGGGTTGATAAGAAATTAAGAAAATGTGAATTTAGAGTTTTTTTTTTTTTTTTTAGGTTAGGAGTCTGCGTCGATCAGAATAGTTCATTACCTCTTCCTCAACTGGAGAATCCAAAACTTCCCTGCAATATTGCTCAGCAAAAACTAGGTGCATTTTATGGTGGTGAGCAGGTTTACATGGATTGGAAAATGTTAAATAAATATTGCATCAGTGATTGTTGAATTGTGAAAGCCAGTAATGGAGGAGATAACTTTGTAGGTCATCAGTAGATTGAGAATTGGCCTCTATCATGTTGCCACGACCCATGTCAATTTTCCACCTTTTGTAAAACCTTCATCAAGATAGGATTGCCAATCAATTGTAGATTCGAATGCATATACATTCTTACAATTTTTTGCTATCAAGGAAGACAATTCCAATTATACAAGGGTATTGAAATTATGGAGCTAACCACTGGATATGAATTTAATTTTCCACCATTTAATGTGATTCAAGATTTTGGATTTATATGATTTATATGTCAGAGAGTAAACTCTCTTGTAGGATGGAGAAATCTTAAACATTTTTCTTTTGCCTCATAATATGTCATGAAATGAAGTTCCAACTGAGGATCATTCATGTTCAGATTCAATGACATGAATGTATTTTCAGAAAATATAAGTGTGTTGCTTTATTATTTTCAAGGTTGCTTTCCCGAATTGTTAAGTTTTGGAAATTGTTTTTCATTTAGATCTAAAATGATTTTGTTGTTACCTTTAAAAAAATTGGAATTTATTCTCTTTTTTTCCCATAAATAACAGACATTTAAGGTAATTAAAATCACTATTTGGGAACTTTAAATGTTGAAACCACCTTAAAATAACATTTAAAATTATTTTGTTTATTTTTTTCAAATATTTTTTCATATTATCTCTAGAGAGACAATAGTTGGAATTATGGACATATAGTCTCTATAGAGACAATGTTGGAAATAATACTGAGAGGGGGGGTGAATCGGTATATCAAATCAAACAATTTTTCATTTTCATACTCAGATATATATACGCTACTCAGTTATGGGAACATGCATATATACGCAACTATGTCTAAATAAACCAACGTATATCAATAAAATTTATGATTCAGTTAATCCATTAAATGTTGATCTTTAATTCAATGCATCAGAACTTTATTAACCATAAGAACAGTAAACAAGTGTGGTAAAATAGAACAGATCATCACACACATGAACACAAGATATAAGGTGGAAACCCAATGTGGGTGAAAACCACCTGCTGCAATTCATCTCTATCTTCTTTTAATAAGAAAATTCCTTTTACAATATTTCTGTACTAGAGCAGTCTTATACCAGTACACAGGATTCTACCTGCAGAAGGCTACAACCTTCTCTCGTTCTCCATCTTCTCCTGGAAAGGAGCTACAACCCCCTTAACTCTTGTACTAGTTGATGTACTAGTACGTAGGTGCTGACCTACAGAAGGCTACAACCTTCTCTTTTCTTCCAGGGACCACGTTTCATAAATTTTCAGATTGGATCCATAAGTGACATCAATCAAACATCAAATATATCTGCATAAACCAATCCTCTTTGCACCAACCAAAACTGAATCAATCAATCACTTCTCTGAATGTTGTATCCATAATACAGTAACAGTAACCAGACACCAATCCTGAACCCAGAATACTGCAACAATAAACAGAAGTAGCTAAAACATATTTTATGAGACATACGCTACTTCAAGATGAAGAACCTGCATGCATACGCTTATGTATGAAGGCAAACCTGCGTATGCACTATTCTGAATTACCAAACCAGTGTGTAAACGCGCCTTGGTTGTGTCGAACCTGCCTACTGATCTATAAAAGATAATTTACCCTTTTCAATTATTCAGACATCAGTTATACCCAGATTATTAGATTTATAGATCAAGTCATGTGCCAAATATAACAGATCAAAATCACACAAAGGTACTACAATTCAAGCCTTAAGATCTTAACCCATCAATAGAACTTATCCTTCTTCTAGTGCTCAAGTTCCTCCTTGGTTCAGATCCAGCTATGCACCATAACCCAATGACCAATATTCTAGATCTTGCTCTTCATAAGATATTCAATACTTGAGTGAATGCATTTGCCTAATGATCTCCTTCCCCTTTTATAGTCTTAGGCCTTACTCAATACCATGGTCTAAAACCACTTAGAACTAATGCTTGGCACCCAATACCTGGGTTCAACACTTTGGATGGAATACCATGGCCAAAAACCATAGGTCTAAATACCAGGGACTAGATACCATGGACTAAAAACAAGTTTTCCCACATGTACGCGTTTTTCCTTGCATGAAAGTGCGTGCATACGCATACGCACCTTTTGATCAGTGATCTCGCATGTATACGCGCCTTGGTTAAGTGGAACCTGCGTATATCTCTTTTTCCTTTATTCTGAGAGCCTGAACTGTGATCTGTCTTCTAAGTGAGTTTCCATCAAGGACAACACCTGTGTCATAGTGCCAAACCTATGTCATAAGCCAAAAATCTCCCCCTTTGGACTTGATGGCAACCCCACGTCACTGTCCCCCTTTGTCATCAAGGGCAAAGGGTTATGCTCCCCCTAAGTACATGCTGAAATATCTGCTCTCCTGTGTTTTGCATGCTCCCCCTGACTGTAGGAAAGGGCTGCAAGAAGATGTTCTACAAGAAATACATGACCCTATACAATATAAATGACCTTCCTATCACCAAGGACTCATACATACTTTCATCTCCCAACCAAGTGGGGATATGCCAATATTGACTAATTTACCCAACTAAGTGGGGATCACCAAAAGTTTACACATGATAAAACAAGAACATTACATCATCCATCCTAGGCATAGTGGGGAAACAAGATATACATGACATAGAGACAAAATATCTACAACAAGACTATGATAGTCATCAACAACTATTATCAGCAGCATCTGTCAATCATCATTCAGACCAACAACGATGTTCTTCCTCAACACCTGTTCCACCTGAAGCCAAAAACAATTGTGAAAATGAACCAAGATCTTCTAAGATAATGCCAACAGTGCATTATTAGAAGTATATGCTCCCCCAGAACCTGTTCCAGATGGTCTCTGTCAAACCCATGTCAGACTCTTTTCATCCTAAGTCGGGCCCACTGATTTTCTTCAAATCAACATATACGCGACTGTATCAACTGAAACCAGCGTATGTACGCAGATTCTCCTCATGAAACTCGCGTACAACAACTTTTCTCTTAAACAGATAAGTTTCAACGGCAAGATGATGCATCAACTACTCCCGGCTTCTATCTGAGGTATTCAAATGTCCCCCTGGGCAGTGGTTTGGTGAATATATCAGCAACCTGTTCCTTGGAGGGAACATAGTCCAATTTGACCTTTTGTTCAAGCACTTGTTCCCGAAGAAAATGATATTTGATAGGTATTTGCTTGGTCTTTGAATGCATGACTGGATTTTTTGAAATACTGATTGCACTTGTATTATCACATAAAATGGAGATAGGTGGAGTACAAATGATTTGAAAGTCTTGCAAAGTTTTCATCGTCCAAAGGAGTTGTGTGCAGCAAGATGCGGCAGCCACATATTCTGCTTCACCTGTAGATAATGCAATAGAACTTAGTTTCTTGCTGAACCAAGTTACTAATCTGGAACCCATAAAGAATGCACCACCACTAGTGCTTTTTCTGTCATCCACGCTTCCTGCCCAATCTAAATCTGTGTATGCATAAAGTGTGAGGTCTGTATCTTTAGGATACCATAAGCCATAGTTTTTTGTTCCTTGTAGATATTTGAAAATCCTTTTAACCTCCTGAAGGTGTGCTTCTTTTGGATTTACCTGGAATCTTCCAACTATTCCCAGTGCATGCATGATGTCTGGTCGGGTACCTGTTAGATAGAGCAGACTACCAATCATGGATCTATAGGTTGGTTGATGTACTGCTGCTGAATCATCATTTGTGCCGAGGCTGCATCCAATTACCATAGGGGTACATACTGGTTTCGAATCTTGCATGCCATATTTCTTCAAGATCTGCTTAAGGTACTTGGTTTGTGATAGAAAGATACCGTCTTTATTTTGTTGGACTTATAAACCAAGAAAATATGTTAGCTCACCAAGCAGGGACATTTCAAATTCTTTCTGCATCACCAAAGCAAAGTTTTGACTCATGGCTTCTTCATTGCTACCAAAGATGATATCATCAACATACACAACAAGTAGTAGCAATTTATCACTATCATTTTTTATATATAGATCGTTATCTGTTAATCCTTTTGAAAAACCTTGTTGATGGATGTATTTGTCCAGATGATAATACCAAGCCCTTGGAGCCTGTTTAAGACCATAGAGTGCCTTCTTAAGTCTGCATACAAGTTTTGGATCATTTCCAAGGATGAATCCATCTGGTTGCTCAATATACACTTCTTCTTCTAAGTTTCCATTTAAAAAGGCATACTTTACATCCATTTGATATACTTTGAACTCCTGAAAGCTAGAAAGAGCAAGGAAAATTCTTATGGCTTCAAGTCTAGCAATCGGTGCAAAAGTTTCTTCAAAGTCTATACCTTCTTGTTGAGCATACCATTTACAAACAAGTCTGGCCTTGTTTCTAATAACATTCCCAAGTGTTATTCTTTTCAATCTGCTCAAGTTCTTCATTCATGGCCTTGACCCAGCATTCATCTTTGCATGGTTCACTTACATTTAGTGGTTCAACGGAGGAGAGCAATGCTAGATAGCTTGAAGCTTCTGTTATAGCTCTTATTGTTTGAACACCTGCCTCTTTCTGCCCCAAAATTTGAGTCTCTGGATGGTTCTTCTGAACATGCTTGGATGGAGTCTTTTCTTCTATTCTTATCTATTCTTCTGGTTCCTCATTGGTTTCTTCTTCATCATTAATCTGATTTGAAGTTGAGGGATAGTCCTCATCATCTTCAAACTCTTCGGTTTTTATCTCCTTTGGATTGTCCCTGCTTCATCAACCACTACATCAATACTTTCAACAATTTTTCCAAGTCTTTTATTGTAGCACTTATATCATTTACTTCGGGAAGAGTAACCAAGGAGAATGCCTTCATCTACTCTAGGTTCTAGATTTTCATCAATCCTTTTGATGTAACATTTGCTTCCAAAAACTTTGAAGTATTTTACCGTAGGAGTCTTACCATACCATAGTTCATGAGGAGTTTGAGTGTTGTTTACACAAATTTTTGTTTTTTTGAGAATAGTAATGACAGCAAATGCAGCTTCACCCCAGAAGGTTGCAGGAGTTCCAGACTCATCAAACATAGCACGAGCCATTTGTTGAACCATTCTGTTCATCCTTTCCACTACTCCATTTTGTTGAGGAGTCCTTGCAGTAGAGAATTCCCTTCTTATTCCATGTTCTTCACAAAATTCAAAAAATTCATCCGAGGTAAATTCCCCTCCTTGATCAGACGTGAGGCATTTGATTCTGCGATCTGATTCATTTCAACCAAGGTTTGAATGCTTTGAACTTTTCGGAAGCTTCATCTTTATGCTTCAGAAGTCCTATCCAACACATCCTGGAAAAGTCGTCAATGAACAATATAAAGTATTCTTCTCCTCGAGGTGACTTTTTCCTTGTGTTAGCACCTAAATCAATCTTAGGCTGAAGGAAGGCAAAATTCAGGGTAACCACAAACCACGCTCAGTTAGGTAGCTAGCCCTACCAGAACAGGAGAGGGCTCTCTCCGAGTCACGCTCAGTGAATAAGTAAACGAAATGGTCTGAGATGACTTACAGTGAAATATTGATCTTAGGCTAGTAAGTAATTATGGATACAAGAAGCAATTTTTTATAAATGACTGAGTTTCTGGGATGGTATGGGACCAACGAACAGCAATGAGCAGAGAATTTAATACAAAGGCACAGATTACTTCGTGAGGCAAGACAGGCGGAAAGTCTAGCAATTTAGTTTGAAATAACGCAGAATGGAGAGATTGCTTAGGAGGGTGAAAATGGCATAAGCACATGAATCCTTTTCAACAGAAAAAAACACACAGCGTGAAACTTTCCCACAGGCAGAGCAATAAAAATGAATTCTACCTTATCTTACTCAAAAAACTTCACTGGAAATGAATATGAATGAATTGTGAATTATAACGAAATACATATGAAACATAAGGGAAAACACATTTTCTACACTCACAACCACATGAATCTCATGAAACAGAGCCGCTGCCTTTCATTAATCCTCTGTCAAAATATACAATGAAGAAATAGAGTTTCTCTCCCACAGTCTCCCAAAAATTACAAGCCAACCAACCCTTTGCAAATGGTTTGCATACAATAAATAGACTATGCCTTGAGGAAATAGAATGACCAAGAGTTGGGGAGTTTCTCAAATCATTACAAAATGGAGATGGAAAGCCAAGCATTAGTTACAGGTGCAGCATTACAAAAATGACAAATGGCTTGGGTGACTGCTCGCCTTCCTTTGCCACTTGGATAGAAGCCATCCTCTAGTGAAAATACTTTAAATTTTGCCTTAGGTGCTAAAAAAAGTGAAATATAGATGAGTGGGCCCACTTGGAGAAAGTCGCAAAACGGAGGTGAATTTGGCCTTTTTCTCTATATGCACCGTGCCCAATTCTATATGCGCCACCACTTTGGAGGCTATTTTGAGGTACCTGCAAGAGTCCAAAATGTGCCCAAGTGTGCTTGTTGGAAAGCTTGGCCTGTCTACTTTCCAACCCAAGTAGAATTTCTAAAGTTGGTGCTCATTTTCCCCTGCAAATCTTCATGCTCCCAAGACTGCTTCCTGTGTGTCAAAATAGGGGCAGAGAGGTCATTGTTTGAGTGTTTTTGACCTCCTGGAGACTCAAATCATGCCCAAATTTCTTGTCCATGCACCAATAGTCATGATTTTGCATGCTGAATCCAAAAATGCAAGCCATTTGCAATTTGGAGCTCCCAATCCTAAGCGCCAGGGAGAAAAAACATGTGTTGTGACTAAAAATTTTCCATGTGACCAAAATTGCCCCAAATTTCTTGAAATTTGGGCTGGAGGTTCTCTAAGAGGTGCTATGTTGGGCCACAGAGGCTTCAGCCAAGATTTGAAGCCGATCTTTCTCTTTTTGCCTCTTTTGCCTCTTTGTCGCTTTGCTCAATTTTGCCTTCAAGCTCCTTATCTGAGCCTTTGAACTCATGTTTCGTGCCCTATAATGATAAACCATCTGCCTCAGTATGGTTTTGTCCCTATCGGCCTTCTCGAGTAGTCTCTCAAGGTGGATGTTGATACGCTCGAGCCAAGACTCACGGTCATTGTTAATTTCTTGCTCCAATGGAGTGAGCTCAATCCTCCTATGCTGGGCAGCTCGGCGATTCCCACGGATGCTCTGCAGCTCCATGATCTCATGCTGGTCCTCAAGCTATTTGTTCCTCTGCTCCAAATACCTGATAATCCATTTGGCCCTCTCCAAATTGAGTGACAAGTCTTGGATCTCCACTTTCTGCTCCTGGACGGTCCTCCTGAGTTTGGCACTCTCCTCATCTGCATCATCATCATGAATGAGGATGAAGTCGGCTTCCTGTTCACTTGATGGCCCCTCGTCATGCATGGGTCTCTTGCCCTTGTCTTGTACCTGCATTTCCGATGTTGGAAGCGAGGCCCATTCCACCCCGGGTGGAGATAACACTCGCTTTGCTGCTACAAATAAATGTCTATTGCCTCTCCGATAGGTGATGAATACTGGCATAGTAGTGGTCTCATGGCGCTCATACTGATGAGAAGGACCACCTGTCTCATGTTTCGCCTCTGATAATACCTGTGAAGTGCTGAAGAGGTCACGGGAGATGAAGTCCTCCCAAGCAATGCCTTGCAATCCCAACTGATGATCCACCAAACTTTGGATAAGCGCAAAGTGATAAACACTGTTAAGTTGCTGCTAAGGGGTCTTATGCTGCATGAAGGTGTTCATCCTCTCTATGTTCCTGCAAATGAAAAATAGGAGGTTCATCATCCGTACCCTGGTAAAGTGCATGAGCAACCTGATATGATAGGCATATAGACGAGAGAGCCTCCCCTCACAGCTGAAGTACTTCATGATCAATTTCATGAGCAGAGCATATTCATCTTTCAAATATCTGAATGGAAAGACTCTTGTGAGCTGCCTCAAGAAACTGGCCTTATGTAAGGCTCATAATGTTGCCTATCCACCTTCTTTTTCTTGTGCCACTGTTCTCCAACATTCGGTATACCGATTGCTAATGAGATAGTTTCGGGTGTCAATGTGAAGGTGACCCCGGCCAAGATAGAGTGACCTCCATGTAGGTGAAGCACAAAAAGACGGGCCAACTCATGATGAACTCTGACATTAGCCACCCTTTGACAAAATTCAAAACATGATAGATGCTGGAAGCATGACATAGCAAGAGGGCAGGCCTGCAATTCAGTGAGGGTGGTTGGCTCATCCCTAACATGTTTTCCACTCTTTTGATGTCTCCTGGGAGCCTGTTCTTCTGAGGATGAATCACTTTGGGTCTCCATCTCATACTCTGATGAATGCTCAGATGCCATGACTGCTGTATGTGTACTGTGTTTGGACTGCCCTTTGATGATGGTATGAAACTAGGTGTTGTTGTGATATCTGCCACCAAGGGGAACAATGAAGAAAAGGGAGTATTAGGAGGGGAATAATATGATGGGAATAGGGGTTATGGGGAGAAGTTTTGTTTAGGGATATGTAGGAGGGTTTGGGGATTTGATAAGGTAGGTTTTTGGGGTTTTATAGTTGACAAATAAGAGGAGGGGATAGGGAATAGGGTTTGGTAATATTTTAGCGTAGGGAGAATAGGGAAAAATGGGATAGGGGGGAAATAGGAAAAAATGGGATTGGGGGGGGGGAAGGGAAAAAATGGAGAAAATGGGAAAAAAATGAGAGGGAGGAAGAACCTTGGCATCCAACACCACAATTTTGCATCCCTAGCAACAATAGCTTTGATTTTTTTTAGTGGTAGGTTTTATGAGTTTTTGTTGCAACTATAAATAGCCATGAACCACCATAACCTTCACAAAAATTTGATGAGCAAGCACGATGTAGACCCTACCTGTCAATTGGAGAGGTTTCAAGGTGATTGATTGCAAGTTTGCCACGATTTCGGGCCTTCACGGGTGTGCGCTGCGCAACAAACCCAGTACGCCGCACTCTGTGTGTGCGCCGCGCTCGTATAAACTTTACACTGTGCGGTGGCGCTGTGTGCGCCGCGCTCTTTACATGTGCCACGCCCCTCTGTGTGTGCGCCGCGCTCTGGAAAACGCCTCCAATTTCACTCCAAACACGCACTTTGCTCTCCCAATGATTTTGCAATATTTCTCTATGACCTTGATTTTCACAATGACCTTGTTTTCTTGTGGAAACCTCTATTTAAAGACTTTGAAGTCATGGGTTTAATTTTTTCTTCTTAAAAAACCCATTTTGCTAATGTTTTGTTTTGACACTTTTCACTGACTTAAAGCAACACTGAATTTCTTTCTTCCCTTTGAATTTTTAGCTAGAATGATGAAATTTTTGGCACTCTTTGCAGGGGTTGTATGACAGGGCATTTGGCCACGGAAACCATGACTACACCTGAAGAAATAAACTGGCGAATTTTTTGAAAATTTTATCACAAATGACACACTGTTTGACTTTTCTTCAAAACAGAGTTTTGAAGAACAGTCGAAGTCTTTCAACATGACAATGAAGATCTCCAAATCATAACTTTGTAAGGGCATCCCTCAGGCCTGCATGGCTTTATTGGACATATTTGAAGACCAAATTGACTAATCCCTAGACCTAATGACTGAAAATGACTCTCGTCCATTAAAAGATCGAACATTGACTATCATGGACTTTAGTGAACCTTGACAAAAGACCCAAGCAAGCAGGTGCCAGACATGAGGGGGACTGACTAACAAGACCCTTTCCGTCAGATTATGGCATGCCCCTAGCGGAATGTAGCTGATTGAATGGAGCGGGACTCCTAAAAATGAAATGCAGAAAGAGTATTGATCTCTGACGGAGGACTGACCAGACCGACTCTAACATTGGCTTCAATGGGGGATGGTAGCTCCTTGGAGGTGCCAAGAATAGCAGATCTCTGGAAGAGCTAGACAGTGCCTTCATTCATTGGGCTATGGAGTCATTATTTCGACAAACAACACAGGACTCTGACTCATTTATGAAACTAAAATGACTAAAAAAATTGACTCAAATTTGACATTGAAATGACTTGAAGACTAACTTGGAAAACTCAAACCAAACTGAAATAAAAATGGTATTTACAATGACAGTGGAAGCAGCGTTAATAACTCAGAAATGGTACCGCTTGAGCAGCCGACCATTGATCGCCCCTCTTGGACAATCTTCCCCATTCATTTCCTTCAGAAGAAAGGCATTCTGACCCCGATATGTTGCAATCTTGAAATGACATTTCCAGAGGTTCTCGAACTTACTGTGCTTACCTTTTTCCTCATTCCTTGCATCCCACTTCAGCACCACATCATCCAACTGAAATTTATCCGCCTTTGATTTTCTGTCATAAATTTTCTTAATCTTCTCCTGCAATTTGGATGTGTTCTTGAAAACTTCTTCTCTAGTCTGCTACAAGTGGACCATTTGATTCAACCTTCTCTACATGGGATCTTCTTCACTGCCAGCCTCCTGAAGAAGTTTGACTACAGGGGCAATGAGAGAGGTAGGAAATACTGTATCAACTCCATAAACAAGCTCAAAAGGTGATGTACCTATGGATTTCTTCTGACTGACCTGATCTGCCCAAAGTGCATTGACCAACCTCTTATGCCAGCTCTTCTTATTTATTTCCAGCAGCTTCTTGATGATGTTGACCAATGATTTATTCGAAGACTTTGCCAATCCATTGCCTTGCGGATGATAGGCAGTTGAGTGACCCAAAATAATGTGATATTTATGACAAAACTCTACCATCCTTTTTTATTTGAAAGCTGTTGTGTTATCAGTGATTAGCTTATTCAGGCAACCAAAGTGAGACAAGATATTATTTTCAAGGAATGAAATGATTACCACATCTGTAGCTTGTCTGGTGGGAATTGCCTCGATCCATTTCGTGAAATAATCTGTCACTGTGAGGATCCATCTGTGCTGACCGGAAGAAGCGGGATGAATTTCACCTATGAAATCCAACCCCCATTGCTGGAAAGGGGCACTCACCTCAATAGGATTAAGTGGTAAAGGTTGTAACTTCTGCCTTCCTTCGAAAATCTGACACTTATGACAGCTCTTGACCATTTTATATACATCAGCAAACAATGTCGGCCAATAGTATCCCGCTCTCAGAATTTTATTTGTTGTTGATTTCCAAAAAAGGTGACCACCACAATCTCCTTGGTGGCAGTCCTCCATGACCTTCTTTGCTTTCTTTTCCACCAAGCAATTTAACAGAACGCGACCGGGATCTTTCCAATACAATGCAGAATTTAGAATGCAAAACTTGGCAGCCTTCAACTTGAGTGTTCTCGCTTTGTTTCTAGTCATGTCAGGTGGTGGTGACAAATATTTAAGCACATATATGATATCTGAATACCCCGGAGAAATAACAAACATTTCAGATACCTGAATTGACGATCCTTCCTCATCCTCATCGGACATAGCAGTGATCAGATTTATGTCCAAGGCGTGCAAGTTTGATTCGGCCATTAACTTTGCCAATCCCTATCCTTTAACCAGCTTTGTGGGCTTTATTTCCACATCACATTCCAGCAAGGCTACAATCTACTTGCCTCATCTTCCTTCCGGATCGGTCTATACTAAAACATCTTTAACAACAGCGTTAGGAACATATGCCAAAATATGAGAATGTAGAATATATACCCAGAAATCTTTCAATGCTTTCACAAGTGCAAGGGCTTGCTTCTCAATGATGTTGTATTTTAAGGTTGCATCTCTTATAGCTCTGCTGAAGAATGCGATGGGTCTTTCATGATCATCTCTTTTATGCAATAACACAGCTGCCATAGTGTGCTCCGAAGCAAATGAAAACAATATGAAATCATGAGTGTAGTCTAGGCTGACTAGAACTGGAGCTGAAGAAAGAGCCAATTTGACCAAATTGAAAGATTTTACAGCCTCCTTTGTCCATCTCACTTGTCTGTCCTTCTTAAGAATGTTTGTAATCTCTCTTAGGTGCTCAGCAAGATAAGGTACAAAGCGGCGTAGAAAATTCATTTTACCATTGAAAGATTGAATCTCTTTCTTATTCTGGGGCAGATCGATTTGCTGAATTGCTTGCACACGTGCTGGGTCAATACGAATTCCATATTTTGAGATAATGTGCCCGAGTAGTTTTCCTTCCTCCATGGCGAACAAGCTCTTCTTCAGATTCAGCGAGAAGCCATATTTTCTGCACTTTTGAAAAACAGTTTTTAGATGGTATATGTGCTCTTCATCAGATTTGGAAAACACCGTCAAATCATCCAGGTACACAACAAAAAAGACACCCTTCTCAATTGCAAAGCCAAGTCCATTGCACGCTGAAATGTGGCACCCGCATTCTTCAAACCGAAAGGCATTTTAGCGTAATGAAAAGTTCCCCATGGAGTGGTGAACGTTGTCTTGTCTCGGTCATCTTCATGGACAGAAACTTGGTTATATCCGGAATAACCA
>APFE031009794.1:39603-89371 GCA_000404065.3 Pinus taeda | reverse complement strand
GATAGTTGTCTTTCAATGAAACTTTATTGAGATTTCTAAAATCAATGCATAAGCGAATCTCACCTGTCTTCTTTCGTACGGGCACCAAATTAGAGATCCAATCTGAAAATCTAATGGGGACAATGATTCCTGATTTGTACAACCTGTTGATCTCCTTTTCAATTGATGGCAGCAGCTTTGGATTAAGCCTTCTCAACTTTTGTCTGAATGGTTTCTGATTGGGCTTGATGGGTATAGTGTGCTAAATTATATTGGTATCGTATGTCTTTAAGTCAGAATAGTCCCAAGCAAACACATCTGCAAATGAAGACAACAAATTGATATATTGGTCCTTGATCTTTTGTGGCAATGCTTTAGACAGTTTTACCATTTTAGGATTAGCAGATGTTCCGATATTGACCTCTTCTACACCCTTCTTTGTTGGTTGCAATGTTGGTTTGCTGGCTACATCATCCTGATCAAAGAGTTCTTCTAAAGGTATCAAGCCTTTAGGAATCACATTATTTCTTAGCTGCAACATGTCCATCTGATTGATCTACGCATCATCTGTACCATTATCTTTACCATCGTCATTTTCTACATCAATTGAGGTCTCTTTGAACTTGCCTTTGTTTTGCAGAAAATCATCAATCTCCTCATCATCTTGGAAAACTTGTCAATATCTCTGATTGTCTGGAACGGTTGGACGATGCTTGACATGGATTTTGAATTTATTACTAGAGTTCATTGGGATCTTCAAACTACTTGTTGCCTTAGCGAGAGCATCAGCAATACTATTTTGTATACGAGGCACACATGTCAAGGTATATTCTGAAAATAATTTTAGGATGTCCAGAACTGCATCACAGTAAGCCCGCATCCTAAGATGTTTTGCTTGATATTCACCTCTGACCGGCTTAATCACCAATTCGGAGTCGCCATATATTGAAATCCTCTTAGCATTCAGCTTTCTTAGAATCTTTAGGCCAGTGATCAGAGCTTCATACTCAGCTTCATTGTTTGAACAATCAAAAGCCAACTTGTAAAAGCATACCCGCACGTAGGGACTTTGTTCGGGGCGGAGAAAGGACTGCGTACCCAAATTCCAATTCCAGCGCCATCATTTCCCACTGCTCCATCGAAATCCATGGTCCACAAACTTTCTTCCTCCTCTTTCAAGTGTTGAAAATCTGTTTGTTGTGCCTTTCCTGCTTGTTGTCCATTACTTTTAGCCGATCGCTCAATGGTGTTCTGTTGTTCTTGTTCTTCTTTCTCTAAAACTCCTCTGAAATTTTCTGTTATCTCTGGAATATCATCTGCTTCTACTAACTGACTATCAATATCATTGAAACTATCAGAATACAAAACAAAAGACTCTAAATCTGTATGTACATAATTAATTGGATGATTTATTTGTTTCTCCTTGCTTGTAATCATGTATTTCATTTCTTGTTCCCGATACAATTTCCTCATTTGGCCAAACACCGGAATCGTTGTGTAGGAGAAATCTAGTTGTAGTGTCCCTTTCAATTTCGCTACCCAAGACCTGGAAAGAAGCATACCAAACCTGGGAGGAATATCTGCTACAACGACATCCATCAAAACATTCTTCATTGGGAGTTGATCCAGACTCACAACCAAGTCTTTGATGAGTCCTATACATCTTAATCTGCTAGAATCAAATGAATAGAGATCACGGTATTGCCGGGTGATGTCCAGACCTAGCTTATCCATGATAGCCTTGGGCATGAGATTGTGAGAAGCTCCGGAATTGAACATGGCGTTATGTAACACAAAATCATGCAATCTTAAACTGATATAAAAAGGTGGCACATCACTATCAGGAAACTCACCATTCGATGCTGGCCCAAAAATCATTTCAGGTTGATCATCTTTGACATTCACCATGTCGGACATTGGGTACAAATTCAACATTTTAGATACTTGCCCTCTATATCTATTGTTCCTCATTATTTCAGTCAAGGGAATGGATACTTTCAATTTAGAAATCTCATTCTCTAAATTAAAAGTGGGAATCTTTTCTACCTCTTTGACTGGGATTTCTTTCCTTTCCTTTTCTTTCGATGCAACTTGCTGATGTGATTGTTTTGCTGATGGTGATTTACTGCTATCCGGATCAACCGCTTCCTTTCCTTTTCTTTGTGCAACTGATGAATCATTCTTTGATGCCTCAACGTCCTTCCTTTTTTGAATTGGTTTGACCGGCACACCTCTATTTCTAAGTGAATATCGCTGCTTCTGGGCGGACAGAGCCTTCATATAGCCTCTTTGGTACTCATCTAATTCTTCCTCCAAGACAGTGTCATTTTCTAGAATGAAATCTATGTCTTTGTTTACAGCCGAACTTTCTGCATACTCCTCATCCTCAGTGAGATAAATAGGAAAATCATCCAGAGTAAAGAGCTGATTTTCTTCACCTATTATATTCCTGTCCTCATCTGACTCCGGTCCATGCACAAAATTTTGCTGCAAAAGTGGCTGTACTGGTTGTTGTGCTGTCTGCTCTTGGGCTCACTGATCTCTCTATCGTATTCTATATTGTGGCTGTTGCGGGCCACGGAAGTTAGGATTTCTAACTTGTGGCTCAGGTTTATCAAGTTTCACCCTTTGAAGCATCTGATCTACCTTCTGGAGTAGTTTATCTACCGAGGAAGATTCTTCTTTTACAGTGACCTTCTTTTCTGCCTTTGCTCTAGCCCTCTTGGTCAGCAGATTTGCTTCAACGCTGACCGCTATCTTCTGCATGTCTTCCATTGTGGCCAGTTCTCTCTCTCTTAATTGATAAGCCATGTCAGCATCAAAACCATCCGGGAACTTCACCATGGCTAGCCCCACAGGTGGCCTTAGAAGATCGGGAATTTCATTATAAACTGAATTGAATCTAATGCAGTAGTCTTGGATCGACTCACCAGCGTTTCTTTTGATTTGCTCATATTCAGCCAGAATTTGAAGGGGATTCTTTTCACTTCCCAGTGGTTTTAAAATTATCTTTGTAGGTCAGCCAAGGTAGCAAAACGTGGAGCTGGCAAACCTCTGAACCATTTCCTCACTTCGCCTGCAAATGTCTGTACAAAGAGTCTCATTGCCACATTCTCTGCATCGATCTCGTGAAGTTCATAGAAATTTTCCATTATGTCCACATGTTGTTGAGAAGTAATGTTGTTAGGAGTGCCATCAAAAAACGGGATTTTGCTTTGATAATCTATGGGCATATCATCTAAAACTTGAGGTAGAACAAGAGGTGCAAAACGGGCAGCCATCACTCTTGGTGCATTTGGCCTTGGAAGTGTTGGAGGAGTGTGCATAGTTTGTAAGGGGCTAGAAATTGGAGTTTGAAGCTGAGCTATAATGTAATTATCAATTGACTGGTTAGCCCTTTCCGTCTCCAAATCTACAAGAAACTGTGGATTGTGGACAGTAGAGTCAACCGCCCTTTTTGATTTGGTTTCGAACAACGATATTTCAAACTGCTCATCAAAAACTAGCTCTTCGAGATATTCAAAAATGTCAGGGCATGAATGGGATTTCAACACGGGAGATATAGAGCTTTCTTGATGATGAATTCTTGGGATCAAATTGGGATTTTCATAGATGTGCGAAGGATTTGGATCTGGATTAGCTCTGGTATATCTTCTAGAAGCCAGCGTGCTATTGAGAAAAATCAAAGGACACAACCAACTTACTCAGCCTATCAAATCCTAAGCTTATCATCCGGAAGCTTAGAATTATGAAGAAGTAAGGGGAGTAATTTCGTTCCCTAGTATGGTCGCCACTATGTTAGCACCTAAATCCGCCTTAGGCTGAAGGAAGGCAAAATTTAGGGTAACCACAAACCACGCTCAGTCAAGTAGCTAGCCCTACCAGAACAGGAGACGGATCTCTCCGAGTCACGCTTAGTGAATAAGTAAACGAAATGGTCTGAGATGACTTACAGTGAAATATTGATCTTAGACTAGTAAGTAATTATGGATACAAGAAGCAATTTTTAATAAATGACTGAGTTTCTAGGATGGTATGGGACCAACGAACAGCAATGAGCAGAGAATTTAATACAAAGGCACAGATTACTTCGTGAGGCAAGACAGGCGAAAAGTCTAGCAATTTAGTTTGAAATAATGTGGAATGGAGAGATTTCTTAGGAGGGTGAAAAGGGTATAAGCACATGAATCCTTTTCAACAAAAGAAAAACACACAGTGTGAAACTTTCCCACAGGCAGAGCAATAAAAATGAATTCTACCTTATCTTACTCAGAAAAATTCATTGGAAATGAATATGAATGAACTGTGAAACATAACGAAATACATATGAAACATAAGGAAAAACACATTTGCTACACTCACAACCACATGAATCTCATGAAACAAAGCCGCTGCCTTTCATTAATCCTCTGTCAAAATATACAATGAAGAAACAGAGTTTCTCTCCCACAGTCTCCCAGAAATTACAAGCAAACCAACCCTTTACAAATGGTTTGCATACAATAAATAGACTATTCCTTGAGGAAATAGAATGACCAAGAGTTGGGGAGTTTCTCAAATCATTACAAAATGGAGATGGAAAGCTAAGCATTAGTTACAGGTGCAGTGTTACAAAAATGACAAATGGCTTGGGTGACTGCTCGCCTTCCTTTGCCACTTGGATAGAAGCCATCCTCTAGTGAAAATACTTTAAATTTTGCCTTAGGTGCCGAAAAAATTGAAACATAGATGAGTGGGCCCACTTGGAGAAAGTCGCGAATCGAAATTTCACGAAACGGAGGTGAATTTGGCCTTTTTCTCTATATGCGCCGCGCCCAATTCTATATGCGCCGCGCCGCTTTGGAGGCTGCTTTGAGGCACCTTCAGGAGTCCAAAATGTGCCCAAGTGTGCTTGTTGGAAAGCTTCACCTGTCGACTTTCCAACCCAAGTGGAATTTCTGAATTTGGTGCTCATTTACTCCTCCAAATCTTCATTCTCCCAAGACTGCTTCCTATGTGTCAAAATAGGGGCAAAAAGGTCATTTTTTGAGTGTTTTTGACCTCCTGGAGACTCAAATCATGCCCAAATTTGTTGTCCATGCACCAATAGTCATGATTTTGCATGTTGAATCCAAAAATGTAAGCAATTTTCAATTTGGAGCTCCCAATCCTAAGCATCGCGCCAGTGGCGTGGCGCACAGGGAGAAAAAACCTATGTTGTGACCAAAAATTTGCCATGTGACCAAAATTGCCCCAAATTTCTTGAAATTTGGGCTGGAGGTTCTCTAAGAGGTATTGTGCTAGGCCACAGAGGCTTCAGCCAAGATTCGAAGCTGATCTTGCTCTTTTTGCCTCTTTTGCCTCTTTGTCGCTTTGCTCAATTTTGCCTTCAAGCTCCTTATCCGAGCCTTTGAACTCATGTTCCATGCCTTGTAATGATAAACCATGCACCTCAGTATTGTTTTGTCCCTGTCTGCCTTCTCCAGTAGTCTCTCAAGGTGGATGTTGATACGCTCGAGCCAAGACTCATGATCATTGTTAATTTCTTGCTCCAATGGAGTGAGCTCAATCCTCCTATGCTGGGCAGCTTGGCGATTCTCACGGATGCTTTGCAGCTCCATGATCTCATGCTGGTCCTCAAGCTGTTTGTTCCTCTACTCCAAATACCTGATAATCCATTTGGACCTCTCCAAATTGAGTGACAAGTCTTGGATCTCCGTTTTCTGCTCCTGGATGGTCCTCTTGAGTTTGGCACTCTCCTCATCTGCATCATCATCATGAATGAGGATAAATTCGACCTCCTGTTCACCTGATGGCCCCTCGTCATGCATGGGCCTCTTGCCCTTGTCCTTACCTGCGTTGTTGATGTCAGAAGCGAGGCCCCTTCCACCCCGGGTGGAGATAAAACTCGCTTTGCTGCTGCAAACAAATGTCTACTGCCTCTCTGATAGGTGATGAATACCAGCATAGTAGTGGTCTCATGGCACTCATACTTATGATAAGGACCACCTATCTCATGTTCCGCCTTTGATAATACCTTTGAAGTGCTGAAGAGGTCACGGGAGATGAAGTCCTCCCAAGCAATGCCCTGCAATCCCAACTGATGATCCACCAAAATCCGGATAAGAGCAAAGTGATAAACACTGTCAAGTTACTGCTAAGGGGTCTTATGCTGCATGAAGGTGTTCATCCTCTCTATGTTCCTGCAAATGAAAAATGGGAGGTTCATCATCCGTACCCTGGTAAAGTGCATGAGCACCTGATGTGATAGCATATAGACGAGAGAACCTCCCCTCACAGCTGAAGTACTTCATGATCAATTTCATGAGCGGAGCATATTCATCTTTCAAATATCTGAATGGAAAGACTATTGTGAGCTGCCTCAAGAAACTAGCCTTAATGTAAGGCTCATAATGTTACTATCCACCTTCTTTTTCTTGTGCCACTGTTCTCCAACATTCGGTATGCCGGTTGCTAATGAGATAGTTTCGGGTGTCAATGTGAAGATGACCCCGGCCAAGATAGAGTGACCTCCATGTAGGTGAAGCACAAAAATATGGGCCAACTCATGATGAACTCTAACATTAGCCACCCTTTGACAAAATTCAAAACATGATAGATGTTGGAAGCATGACATAGCGAGAGGGAAGGCCTGCAATTCAGTGAGGGTGGTTGGCTCATCCCTAACATGTTTGCCACTCTTGTGATGTCTCCTAGGAGCTTGTTCTTCCGAGGATGAATCACTTTGTCTCTCCATCTCATACTCTGATGAATGCTCAGATGCCATGACTGTTGTGTGTACTGTACTTGGGTTGCCCTTTGATGATGGTATGAAACTAGGTGTTGTTGTGATATCTGCCACCAAGGGTAAAAATGAAAAAGAGGGAGTATTAGGAGGGGAATAATATGATGGGAATAGGGTTATGGGGAGAATTTTTGTTTAGGGATATGTAGGAGGGTTTGGGGATTTGATAAGGTAGGGTTTTGGGGTTTTATAGTTGAAAAATAAGAGGAGGGGATAGGGAATAGGGTTTGGTAATATTTTAGGGTAGGGAGAATAGGAAAGAATGGGATAGGGGGGAAATAGGAAAAAATGGGATAGGGGGGGGAAGGGAACAAATGGAGAAAAGGGGAAAAAAATGAGAGGGAGGAAGAACCTTGGCATCCAACACCACAATTTTGCAACCCTAGCAACAATGGCTTTGATGTTTTTTATTGGTAGGTTTTATGAGTTTTTGTTGCAACTATAAATAGCCATGAACCACCATAACCTTCACAAAAATTTGATGAGCGAGCACGATGTAGACCCTACCTATCAATTGGAGAGGTTTCAAGGTGATTGATTGCAAGTTTGGCACGATTTCGGGCCTTCACGGGTGTGCGCCGCGTAGAAAACTGAGTGCGCCGCGCTCTGTGTGTGCATCGCGCCCGTATAAACTTTGCACTGTGGGGTGGCATTGTGTGTGCCACGCTCTTTATATGCGCTGCGCCCCTCTGTGTGTGCGCCACGCTCTGGAAAACGCCTCCAATTTCACTCCAAACATGCACTTTTCTCTCCCAATGACTTTGCAATATTTCTCTATGACCTTGATTTGCACAATGACCTTGTTTGCTTGTGGAAACCTCTATTTAAAGACTTTGAAGTCATGGGTTTAATTTTTTCTTCTTAAAAAACCCATTTTGCTAATGTTTTGTTTTGGCACTTTTCACTGACTTAAAGCAACACTGAATTTCTTTCTTCCCTTTGAATTTTAAGCTAGAATGATGAAATTTTCGGCACTCTTTGTAGGGGTTGTATGACAAGGCATTTGGCCACGGAAACCATGACTGCACCTAAAGAAATCAATTGGCGACTTTTTTGAAAATTTTATCGCAAATGACACACTGTTTAGTCGAAGTCTGTCAACATGACAATGAAGATCTCCAAATCATAACTTTGTAAGGGCCTCCCTCAGGCCTGCATGGCTTTATTGGACATAGTTGAAGACCAAATTGACTAATCCCTAGACCTAATGACTTAAAATGACTCTCGTCCATTAAAAGATCGAACATTGACTGTCATGGACTTTAGTGAACCTTGACAATAGACCCAAGCCAGCAGGTGCCAGACATGAGGGGGGCCTGACTAAAAAGACCCTTTCCATTAGATTATGGCATGCCCCTAGCGGAATGCAGCTGAGTGAATGGAGTGGGACTCCTAAAAATGAAATGCAAAAAGAGTATTGATCTCTGACGGAGGACTGGCCAGACCGAATCTAACACCTTGATGGACCACATAAATCAGTATGGACAGGTTCAAGTGGCTTACTAGCTGATCCTTCCTTTTCAGGGAAATTAGTTCTAGTTTGCTTACCAAACTGACATGATTTACAAATTGTATTGTCTGGAATTTTGATGTCAGGGAGATCACAAATTGCTTGATATTTGCATGCTTTCCTTATCTGCAAGAAGCTAAGATGCGCCAATCTTCTATGCCATAACCAATGTTCATCATTTTTTCTTAGATAGCATTGTTGTTGTCCTCCTTTTAGCATGTATAAATTATTTGGAGTTCTTATGCCTTTGATCATTGTTTCTCCTATATCAAGCTCACAAACAATACATCCATTTGATCAAAATATTACCTCATTTCCTTGATCACACATTTGACTAACACTCAATAGATTATGCTTTAGGCCATCAACATACATAACATTTCCATCTTTGACCTTTTCTTTCAAAAGAACAAAGCCTTTAACTTTTATGAGAGCAAGGGTGTCATTTCCAAATGAGACCTTCCTTTCCTTTTCTAAGGCACTATATGATTGAAGTTTTTCCTTATCACCTGTCATATGTTTCGAGCATCCACTATCGATGTACCACTAATTTTCCTGTCCTTCCGCATATAAGGCTATACCACATCTGTCTGGTTGTGGTTCTTTCTTTCTGGATGTTTTGGGACCTAATGAAGCTTGCTCCTTCTGAGATGTTTGTCAAAACTAACTCCTGCATTCAGAATCTTCATGATCGAAGTTGTTACAAATAGAGCATTCTATTTCATTTTCAAGAGCAGAAAAGTTATTGTAGGTCCTTTTCATGATCCCAGTCACACTCATTTGATTTCGTGCTTCTCAAGTCATGATGGTCTTGTAGGCAACACATTGAGCGGCCTTGTGTCCAAAATTATGACATGAAAAACATTGGCCATTAAAGAAGTTCCTGCGATTATCAAATCTATTGTCCAGGTGATTGTAGTTTCCATTGATATTCATTCTTGAGGAAAATTGAGAAGTATTTACCTGAGGTTGGTTGTAGCTTCTGTTCATCCTTTGGTGATCTCTGTTCATCCTTGAAGTAGATTGACCCTGATTTACCCGGTGATCTACTTTATGCCTTTGTTCACTTCTCCTTGCTGCATCAAGATAACTTTTGGAGGTGGATGGCTTTTGTGCTTGAGATGCTTCTTCAGTATATCCAAGACCTATCTTGATTAGAGGTGAATGCTACACTTTGATAATCTCATCTAAAGTTTCAGATACTTTAGCAAATCTAAGATTACGAGTTTTTGTTTTCTCAATATCTTTTCTAAGTCCCACAATTTCACATTCTAACTTTTCGTTGTGTTTTTCCCTTTCAGCAAGTTGGAATGTCAGAGTATCTATGATCATATTCTTTTCTTCCAAACAGATTTTAAGTTTAGAAATTTCTTCATAGAGATCATCTTCATCTATAGCATCCATGAAATCAACATCTTCAAAAGCCATCAAAAGTCTATAATCATTACCATATTCATCTTCATCACTATTTGAAAGTCCATCGTTGTCTTCATGTGTATAATAACTCTTCTTACTTACGTTCTGTTTTCTGTTCCATTTAACTGGTTCCTTACCTTTATCAAGCTTATCTTTATGAGGACATTTGGCTGCATAGTGACCGACTCTTCCACAAGCAAAGCATTTGAAAGGTAGCTTACCTCTGAATCTTCCAAAACCCCATTTAAGGTTCTTGACAAAGTTTTATTCTTCCTCTCCTTCTGACATATGCCTTGACTCAGTGTATTCTCCTTTGAATGCAGCTTCTCTCATGTCCGATGGCCCTCCTTTTCTCATTTCGAAGGCAGTTAGAATTCTGTGCAACAATGACATCGTAATACTCTAAAGATTCTACTTTTCTTCTATGGAAAAAACTTTTGATTCAAACTTAGAAGACAAGGATCTTAGAACCTTTTCAACTAAAGTAACTTTTTCTATTTCTTCACCCAAATTTTTCATGCGATTAACAATCTCATCTATTCGTAAGAAATAATTAGCCACGCTTTCATCATTGTGCATTCTGAGAGTTTCATATTTAATTCTGAGAGATTGTAGTTTTGCACATTTTACCTGATTGTCTCCTCCATAGCTTAGGATGATCTTGTCCCATATTTCCTCGGCTATTTTGAGCTACATAACTTTGACGAATTCTGATTTAGATAGAATCCCCAATAGCGTATTGACAGCCTTTGCATTTGTTTCATACTGGTTTTTACCAGCCGCATCTGTAGGAGTTGCTGACGGAAATGTGTATCCTCCTTCCACGATATCCCAAACTTCTAGACCAAGAGATTGAAGATAGGTTGTGGTTCTTACCTTCCAATAGACGAAGTTTCTCCCATCAAAGATTGGTGGCCTGATGGATGCCTCTTTTTCGTAGTTGCTCATGATGATAGATCTTCCTTCAAGCGATCAAGCTTCTTCTGAAGGATTTGCTCTGATACCAATTGTTGGAAATAATACTGAGAGGGCGGGGTGAATCAGTATTATCAAATGAAAAAAAAAATCATTTTCATACTCAGATATATATACTCTACTTCAGTTATGGGAACCTGCATATATACGCAACTGTGTCTAAAGAAACCAATGTATATCAGTAAACTTTATGATTCAGTTAATCCATTAAATGTTGATCTTTAATTCAATGCATTAGAACTTGATTAACCATAAGAACAGTAAACAGGTGCGGTAAAACAGAACAAATCATCACACACATGAACACAAGATATAAGGTGGAAACCCAATGTGGGTGAAAACCACCTACTGCAGTTTGTCTCTATCTTCTTTTAATAAGAAACTTCCTTTTACAATATTTCTGTACTAGAGCAGTCTTATACCAGTACGTGGGCTTCTACTTGCAGAAGGCTACAACCTTCTCTCGTTCTCTAGCTTCTCCTGGAAGGGAGCTACAACCCCTTTAGCTCTTGTACTAGCTGATGTACTAGTACGTAGGTGTTGACCTACAGAAGGCTACAACCTTCTCTTTTCTTCTAGGGACCACATTTCATAAATTTTTAGACTGAATCCATAAGTAACATCAATCAAACATCGAATATATCTGCATCAAGCAATCCTCTTTGCACCAACCAAAACTGAATCAATCAATCACTTCTTTGAATGTTGTATCTAGAATACAGTAATAGTAACTAGACACCAATCCTGAACCCAGAATACTACAGCAATAAACAGAAGTAGCTAAAACATATTTTATGAGACTTACGCTACTTCAAGATGAAGAACCTGCGTGCATACACTTCTGTATGAAGGCAAACCTGCGTATACGCTGTTTTGAATTACCGAACCAGTGTGTAAACATGCCTTGGTTGTGTCGACCCTGCGTACAGATCTATAAAAGGTAATTTACCCTTTTCAATTATTCAGACATCAGTTATACCCAGATTATTAGATTTATAGATCAAGTCATGCACCAAATATAACATATCAAAATCACAAAAAGATACTATAATTCAAGCCTTAAGATATTGACCCATCAATAGAACTTATCCTTCTTCTAGCGCTTATGTTCCTCCTTGGTTCAGATCCAGCTATGCACCATAACCCAATGACCAGTATTCTAGATCTTTCTCTTCATAAGATATTCAATACTTGAGTGAATGCCTTTGCCTAATGATCACCTTCCCCTTTTATAGTCTTAGGCCTTACTCAATACCATGGTCTAAAACCACTTAGAACCAATGCTTGGCACCCAATACCTAGGTTCAACACTTCGGATGGAATACCATGGTCCAAAAACCATAAGTCCAAATACCATGGACTAAAAACAAGTTTTCCCACATGTACGCACTTTTCCTTGCATGAAAGTGCATGCATACGCATATGCGCCTTTTGATCGGTGATCCCACGTGCATAGGCGCCTTGGTTAAGTGGAACCTACGTATATTTCTTTTTCCTTTATTCTGAGAGCCTGAACTGTGATCTATCATCTGAGTGAGTTGCCATCAAGGACAACACATGTGTCATAGTGCTAAACCTGTGTCATAAGCCAACAGACAATATGCTTTTAATCTTAGTTATTGCCCCCGAAGAGACAAAATGTAATTGTCCGTAAAGAGACAAAAATTTAATTGTCTCTAAATAGACAAAAATGAAAGTGTCTCTACAGTGAAAAATGAAATTGTCTCTGGAGAGACAAATGAAATAGTCTCTTAAGAGACAATAATGCTTGTGTATTTATAGTGACAATAATAATATGGGTTCTATATTGTCTTTATAGAGACAATAATTTTGAGACACCCACTTAAAGACAATATTAAAGACAATACACAAGTTTCTTTTTGTCTCAAGTTAAGACAATTGACTCAAAAGTTGTCTTAAATATTGTCTTAAAACCCCATCCACTTGTAGTAGTGGGTGGTGTGCTAGCACAATCGCATTAGCGCATAGCAGAGAGGCAAGTCATCCTTCTCTACTGGTAAAATTATTTATTTTTCAAGGCTCGCTCGCACAATAAAATTGTGACCAATACATATTGTTTCATCTTCCAAGTGCATAGATGTGAGATTGCAATGGATACAATTGGAATACAAAGGCATTTTGACTACACTCTATTATAAGGTTACACGTATGTTTGTAGTTGGTTTAACACTTATGAGGATTTCAAACACCTAGTTGACATTGCACATGGCTTAGGGTCGCTAATCTTGCTAGACACTATAGATACATACATTTCCCAGGATGAGATGGTTGGTCTAGAAATCATTTAATTGTACAAATGACTGTTATTTTCATCCTAGAAGAGGTGGATTCATAAGTAGTGAGGTAAATTAGAAGAATATTGCAACCCATATGTGCACAAATATGCCCTTATATATCTAATTTATGCAAATGATATGTTGCATCAACTTAATCCATTAACAATAACAATAGTTGGAATGCAATATATTATCCTAGATAATGTGAACCCATTAGCCAAGGAGAATTGGGTTTTGAATTCTTTGTCAATATGTCAGTCTCTGAATTTGGTTGTGGATTTCTGAGGATGTTCCAGCTCATCAATCAAATGTGAATATGACTATGGAAAAACTAGTGAAAATGTTCAAAAGAATGAAACCCATTAGCCAAGATAATTGGGTTTTGATTTCTTTGTTAATATGCCAGTCTCTCAATGTGGTTGTGGCTTCCCAAGAATGTTCTAGCTCATCAATGAAATGTGAATATGATTATGGACAAACCGGTGAAAATGTTCAAAAGAATGAAAGAAATGCTCATTTATATAGAAAACCATTTCCAAAATATTATTAGAGTAAGGTCATTTGCAAAGGTTCTTTTGGGGGCTTCTCAAGTAAATTTACTGAAGGAGTCATTTGTAAGCGAAACATTGATATCCATATAAAGGACCAAGGAATTCTGAGCCAAGTACTTTTGATACCAGCATATCATGACTATGAACTCTTACTCATTCAATTCTTATTTGTGATAAGTGTGTTTATTTTATTAAGGTGTGTTCATCTTGGTTCCTAATTAATTGTTATGTGTATTTTCAATATTGGAGCAAAAAAGTAGTTGATTGGTCATTTATGTCTATACAACTCGTGAAGTCATGATCCAAGTCAACAACAACTATCAAATGATCCAACCAACACCAAGACAATATTACAATGTTACGAGGACACAAAAAAAGTTTGTAAGACTGAATTCTATCCTAGATGAAACTATGTCAAAGTTTATTACACCTTATTTTATATCAGCCTTGTAAACATATTAATTTGTCATAAATGACAAATATTAAAATCATGGGAAAGTCCAAAATAAAAATCAAAGGCCATGAGGAAATTGAAAGGTCTTAGGGAAGATGAAGAGTCAAGTGGAAGTTCTAAGGTCATGAGGGAAGTCCAAGAATCATGGGGAAGTTAAAAGGTCACCCTCACCTCTAAAAGTACACCCTCATGCCTCATTCAAGAGGACTTTTAGCACTTAAGATAGGCTAGTGATAGGATTTCTATTTTGTGCTTGAGGAGTTGAAATCACTCTCTCTTGGTAGCTTATAGGTGGAGGGATTATGAGGCTGGTGTTATGTCATGAAGATGATATGAACTACTCCCATCCCACTGTTGGGTATTTATGATCTTGGGTACATGTATTTGATTGGGCAACAATATTAATGAGAAGCTTTCAATTCATGCATTGATTCCCATACATGTTAATGAAACTTATAATGACTACTCATGCTTTTATTGTTTATGTATTTGGGTTTATACATTGGTTACATGTTTATGAACTATTTTGTTTCATGTAGTTGGTGTGTTGGCTTTAAATCTTTGCTCCTCATTCGATTTTAATGTTAGTGATTAATTGTGAACTATTTAGCATTTCGTCTCTAACATTCTTTTATTTGTGTATGTATTAGTTAGTCTCAACTATTTGATTCTTTCTTAAAGCATGCTCCCCGTCCTTATGTTGTTGTTATGTTCTTTATCATGTTTTGCAAGTCATCAATGGATGGTTAATCTCGTCCTCACTCTTTGTGGAAATTATGATGTAGATTTGTAACTGCTCATGAAAATTTAATCAAAATCACAAGACACAAACCTAATCTACTGCTCTACGAACATTAATTCACAATCTAGAACAAAAATCACACACATGCAACAAGTATTTTTCCTGTGAAAGCTAACTGCTAAAAAACCAAATGCCTACTTGCATTAAATTGGAAGAATAGATATGTATTACAATTGCTTTTCTCAATTGAGCACACCCTGCAAGTGTATAACCTATCTCTCTGCTCACTGAAAGGCTTTGACCCAGACTTAGTCAATTTTTTCCCATGCTTGAGATCCTATTTCCTTATGTTGTTCCTTGAGAAATTAGACCCCTGTTATTTATGAAATTCCTCAAATTGACTGTGCAATTCCTTTAGGTTGATCCTCTTAATGCATGCAACACCTGTACACTCAAGACTAGTCTACAACTGATTTTACATTGCCTTTGAATCTCCACCTCAACTGGGTAACTTGAATTCTACGCATGCACTAGATATTTTGGGCTGATTGATTAGTTAACTAGATGATCACTAAGTTTGACTAAAGTTCTACTACTTAACTGACCTTTCGCTAGTTCCTCCAAAAGTTGGAACTAGTTTGATTAAAAAAACCTAAGTTAACTGACCTTGATTGGTACAAATTAGCAATCACATGTGCTGAAGCAAAATATGACTCCTCCAAAACGAATTTACTAAGTAAACTAGGTGACACAAGCCACGTCACACAAGTTAACATCATCCAAGTTGTCTGCTGATGTGGAAATTCAAATTTTCTCAATTTAATCAAGGCAAAATCAAATTGAGAATTTCTTGCTGCATTTTTCAACACTCCCTCTCAGCAAGCAAGGGATTATCAACCACCCCTGTCCTGCACCTGTGGAACTCAATCTTCCCTCTTGACAAGGCCTTTGTTAAAATGTCATCATCTTATTCCTCTATTGGAGTGTACTGCAACAACATTATCTGTCTTTACACATAGTCCTATAAATGGTTATACTGAATATCAATATGTTTGGATCGATCGTGAAAAACAAGATTCTTAGAGATCTTGATGAAACTATGATTATCAAATTATATCACAGTTGGATCCATCATTTGACCAAACAATCCACCAAGTATCTTTCTCATCCAGATCGCCTCACATGCTGCTTGACTTGCATCCATGTATTCTGCTTCTACCGAGATGAGCACCACAAATATTTTCTTCATGTTGTACTAGGAAACCACTGCAGACCCGACATTGAAAATTCCATCTGATGTACTCTTTCGGTCTTTTAGAATTCCCACCCAATCTTAATCTGTGAAGCCACACAACTTCACTCCCTTTGTCCGCTTGTCATGTAGTCCAAACTAGGTAGTGCCTCTGAGGTACTTTAGAACATGTTTCGCTGCCCTCCAAAATAATTTGGTTGGCCTAACCATAACTTGGCTTAGTTGGTTTATTGCATATCACATATATGGTCATCTATTCACAAGAAACATCAATGAATCCACTAGTTTTCTAGAAATGGTAGCCTCCACTTCTTCACCTGAAGTGGCATCCTCCTTCCTCCAGTTGGTCACTAGAGGTGTTTCCATGGATTTGCAACTATCCATGTGGAACCTCTATAGTATCTCATTTTCATACTTTCCTTGAGAGACAAACAAGTCCCCATTTCCTTGACATACTTCCAACCCAAGGAAGTAGTGCATGAGACCCATGTATTTCATTTCAAACTCCCTTGCAAGGTCCTCCTTGCAAGAACTGATCAGTTTCTCATCACTAATTAAAATAAAATCGTAAACATATAAGACAATAATGAGAAATTTACCTTCTACCAAGATATGATAGAGTTTTGCATGTTCCTCACATTTGGTGAAGCCCAAACCAGTGAGATAGTTATCGATCCTGGTGTACCAAGCACATGGTGCTTGCTTAAGACTTTACAATGCTTGCTTGAGTCTGCACACATGAGACTCCCGATAAAAAGTCTCAAAGCCTTATGGTTGCTCAATCTACACCTCCTCAATAAATTCATTGAGGAATGTTGTTTTTACATCCATCTAGTGGATCTTCCAACCCATCTTCATAGCCAAAGAAAGAATTGATCTAATGGATTACTACCTTACTATAGGAGAAAAGGTCTCCTCATAGTCAATCCCTTCAACTTGAGAGTACCCCTTGGCAAAAAATATGGCCTTGTACTTCTATATGCTTTCATCTGTTTCCTTCTTTAACTTGAAGATCCATCTCGAACCCACAAATGGTTTATCTGTTGGTCTTGGGACCACTCCCCAAATATTGTTATTTACAATGGATTCGTATTCCTCCACAATTGCATCAACCCATACAGGTTTCTCTACTGCTTCCTCGAAAGAGGATGGATCAATCTCTACAAGCTTAGTCATCAGAGCCATGTAGCCAATGTACCGATTTGGTGATCTTCTCTGTCTACGATGATTTGAAGGAGCACCCACATTCTCCCTCGCATCCTACACAAGTTTCTCAGCTTCCCTAGTCCTTTTTCTTCTTTCTCTAGATGGTTCTTCTTGAGTGGATATCTCTACTCTCCGCTCCTCAATTTGTGGTTGCTCCACAAATTATTCAGGTTCCTCCTTTGGATCTAAAATCTCCTCTTCTTGTGGGATCTAAAGATCCCTCTCAAGAGAGTATCGCGTGACTTTATCCTCATCAAATTTTACACCCCTTCACACAATTATCATTATGAGGGATGGCAAGTACACATGGTATTCATGGGGAGTTTCTATGTAACTCGCAAATAGCCCATATTCTATTGTTGGCTCTAGCTTCTTCCTTGATTCTTTGGAGACATGGCAGTAAACAAAGGCTCCAAAAATATGAACTACGACACATCCGAATCCATCCTCAAGAAATCTTCCTCTGGTGTAATCATGCCAAGAATATTATGAGGATTCTAGTTTTGAAAATAGACTGTTGTGTTTCATTCCTTATCCCACAAATGTAGAGGTAGGCCTTGGTCATGCAACATTGCCCTTGCTGCTCTCACAATGTTGTGGTTCTTTCTCTCAACCACCCCATTCTATTGTGGGTTGTGGGGTGTTGTCAACTCTGTTCGAATGCCTTATTTTGCATAGAAATTTTTAAATTTGTTCGACATGTACTCACCTCCATTATCACTCCTGAAAACCTTCAACTTCTTGTCAATTTCTTTCTCAACCAGTGCCTTGAGTTCTACGAACTTGGAGAATGTCTAATCTTTCTTTCGCATGATGAATATCCAACACTTCCATGAGAATTCATTAATAAAATGAGAAAATATTTGTGTCTGGCAATGGAGGTTGCAAGAAAGGTCCACATACATCATATTGGATCCTTTCAAGGACTACATGTCCTTTGTTGTCCTAATCATGGAATGTGGATTTTGTGTACTTCCCCAAGGTACATATTTTGCATACATCTTGTTTCTCAAGTTCTCCTATGGGGAGGCTTGTGGTTATCTATTACATGATCTTCAGGGCGCCATGTTGAAAATGGCCAAGTATTTTGTGCCAAAGTTCATCGAAATCGTCGCTCTGTACCTTCTCCACCTTTGTGCTTAATGAAACACAATCTTCCACATATAGCTTATATAGGATCTTCACATGAACCCCGATTGCTTCAGCTATCTCGTGGCTATGTGTCTCAGGAATGCTTTTCCTTTGTTGAAGATCACATCATAACCATGGTCTTCCAATACTGAAACAGAGATGAGATTTTTCCTTAGGCTCAAAAAAAAACATGACATCCTTGATCCCGAGGGGGGAGCTAGACTCCCTATGAGAGGTGATTTGTACCAATCCTGGTCACGCTATACCTTCCATCATCCCCCATCTCGATGTGCATCTGCAAATATTTTTCTTCCTGGTCATTGAAAAAATATCTACAGCCTATCATGTGGAAGGATGAGCATGAGTCTAAGTACCACATGCTCCCCATCAGTGTGTTATTCATACATGCGATAAGGGTAAAGTCAAGCTCGAACTATGAAGCCAAGGCTTCACCTACTACTCCTCCTGAGGTCTTCTTGCTTGCCTTTTTGTGTGGAAACTTCGTGGCATAGTGCTTGAATTTATGATAATGGAAGCATTTAATTTCGGACAAATCTTTCTTCTTTCCCCCTTGACATGATTTTGGTTTGGATTGAGATTGCTTCCCTTTTCCCTTCTTTTCGTTTCCATCCAATGCAAATTTTTCTTCATTGTCACCCTTGGATGAAGTTCCATCTCTGGTACTTCACCTTATTTCCTCTTGTACCAAATCGGACTATAAGCATTCCCAATTTGGTAATTTCTCCCTCCCATTCACCGAATATTCATAGTTATTTCGTCTCTTTGGAAGGCCTAGAAGGGCTAGGCTTACGAAGTATTCTTCAAGGACAGTAAACACTGACCCTACCAATTTCATCACAACACTGGTAAAATTTCTCAAATATTGTGTAATTTTTTCATTCCTCTACATCTTGATACTTCAAAGTTTATCCTTGAGTGCCAGCTTGTTGTGGTCACTATTATTCTCAAAAAATTTTGTCAGTGCTTTCCACATTGCAAACGAATTTGATTTTTTGTGGATATTTCAAACAATCTGATCATGTGCTCCCTCCAAGATTATTCTCCTTGCCTTGGCTACATATTTCTTCCACTGAGCAAGGTTTTGGGATCATTTGCTTATGGTTTTCCAACATCTAACTTGATGTATTCTATCAATCCATTGTCATCCAATACCACGTCCATGAAATCCTTCCATGCAACAGAATTAGAGGTGCCTTCCAAGACATACTCTAGCCTTAGTCCATTGAAGGTTGTCTTCTCAACTTTGAAGAAATCTTGTTCCACTGAGCTCCAAAATCAAACCTCCTGAGAAACAACTTTGAATTCCTTCTCTAAAGCAAATCAGGCTCTAATACCATGTAGAAATTATGATGAATATTTTCAACTTCTCATGAAGTTTTAATAAAAATCACAAGATATAAACCTACTCTACGTCTCTACGGACATTAATTCACAATCTAGAACAAAAATTTTAGACATGCAACAAGTATTTTTCTCAAGGAAAGAAACTACTAAAAACCCCAATTCTTGCTTGCATTAAATCATAAGAATAGAGATGCATTACAATTTCTTTGCACAACTGAGCACACCCTACAAGTGCATAACCTATCCCTCTGCTCACTAAAAGGCTCTGACCTAGACAAAGTCAAATTTTTCCTCTGCTTGAGCTCCTATTTCCTTGTGTTATTCCTTGAGAAATTAGGCCCCTATTATTTAGGAAATTCATCAAATTGATTGTGTAATTCCTTTAGGTTGATATTCTCACTACATGCAATACTTATACACTCAAGACTAGTCTACAATTGATGTTACATTGCCTTTGAATCTCCACCTCAACTGCGTAACTTGAATTATCTACATGCACTAACTATTTTGGGGTGATTGATTAGTTAACTAAATGAGAATTGAGTATGACTGAAGTCCCATTGCTTAACTGACCTTCCACTAGTTCCTCCAAAAGTTGGAACTATATTAACTAAAAATAACCTGAGATAAGTAACCTTGAATGTTACAAATTAGCAATCACACATGTTTAATTGAACTCTAACTCCTCCAACTCGAATTTACTGAGTAAAATAGGTGATACAAGCCATGTCACACAAGTTAACATCATCCAAGTTGTCTGCTAATGTGGAAATTTGAATCTTCTCAATTTAATCAAGGCCAAACCAAATTGATAATTTCTTGGTACATTTTTCAACACTCTTCTGATATATCATACTTAGTCTCACACTTATCTCTTTACATCCGATATCAAAGATAAAAACACACACTCAATGGAATCCAGGCTAGTATCCCAGATGGGGCTCCTATCCCAAACGGTGTGAGGTCTAATTGGGACTTCATACTAAGGAGAACTCCTTAGTGTTAGCGGATTATCTAGCACCGTCAATGCTTTTGGTGCTAGAAGGAGGGAAGATGAAGAGTTCACCCTAGTTTAATTTTTCGATCTTATAATGGATTATTCTGAACCTTTTGTTTGGAGTTGTGTTTTTAGGGAAATATATTCTCAAACTCCTATCCAATCCTATCACTTTTCAAAAAAACAAGTTTAATGGCGAGAATGAAATTTCTCTATCAAGACATCTTGCTCAATTTCTTGAAGGTTTTATCTCGAATCATTTGTCAAACAAAGTGGTAATATGTAAACTTTTCACTCTTACCTTTCAAGGTCATGTCAAAGTCTGGTCTAAACTTTAGCTCCTACATCTATCCATTCAATTCAATAATTCATGGATGAGTGTCTATCTACTTTTGAGGGGTTTAGTTACCGATTTTTATTTTTTAAATATGAACAAGCTCAGAATGAAACCAGTTGAATCATTGGATGATTTTATACATAGATTTAATAATCTTTGTTATATTATAATTTTCTTGAAAGATATGTGGATTGGAAATATTTTCAGAAAAAAAATGTGCAAAATTGGTTCGCCTTTCTCTGGATACATTTGAATTAGAGCTTATTACTGATCACTTTAATAATCCACAATATATAAACCAGTGAGATTGTATGCCAAATTGTGTTTCTTATTATGATGAAACTCAAAGAGAATCCTAGGGCTTCGAAGAGGAGATGGTTTCCCATAGCTCCTCTCATCCTCCATTGTATTCATTACCCATTGACTCTTGTACTAACATTGAAATTTATGTTTATCATGAATGAGGTAATGAAGGAATTGTGCAAGAATAGGAACCAGGTCATCATGCTTTTGAAGCTTCAATACACCTTGTCGAAGAAGAGAAAATTCAGTCTTAAAATCAGATTGGCATACCATCCTTTGACCATTATGTTGATGAATTTTTTGTTGATTCAATTAATATTCAGCCTTCCATGATATGCTCTTACATTCGCCTCCCTGCCATGACCAAGGCATTGTCTTGGGTGATTGTGGATGTTCAAATAATTTCATAAAGAATAATATATATTTTGATCTACTGATTTTGCAAGCTAATATGAGTGTGCAATATTTGAGTTTTAGATTAGAATCAATTGCAATTAATGTTTCTTCATCTAATTCGTTTCATCTTGCTTCATCTATAACACACTAATCAATGTAACCTAATGTGTTTGTTGAGTGCTACACCAGAAATTTCTCCAAATCTTTTAGATATTTCTCTTGTTAGTCTTGATTACCATCAAGTACATGATGGTGTTGTTTCAATATTACAAGATGAGGAGATTGAATCCATTGTCCATGATTTGTTTAATTTCCAAGGAAGTCCTCTAAATTATTCATCCAGATTCTTTAACCATGAAGATTTTCATGAGATAAATGTTGAATCTAATCCAATTAGTGGAACTAACAATGCATTCAATGACACATCTAATGTTATTTGTGAATATCCACCTGTCAATCTTTCTTAGCCACCAAAATTTAATGATTCATCATTTAAGAGTTCAGAGACTTACCAGGAGGTTGAGGCATTTTATCTTCTACTTATGGTTATGTTAGGTCCTCACTGTCTTGGAAAGGTCGTTGAGCAAGATTAGATTTAGTTTTCTTCATGAGAATATTTCCTTAACACATTTTCATCTAATGGACACTCATCTTGGAATGAATTCCAGCCATCTCATATTCATCATATTGAATTTTGTCATGAAATCAAGGATTGGTTGGAGGAATCCTATTTAACAAGTTCTCTTGATAATAAGAACTCTTAGTTTTATCTTGTACTTTATATGTATGAAGATATGGATGGAGGCACATTCTTGAGGGATTTTAGGATGATCATGTTTATCATTCTATTTATCATGAGAGAATTGAGGCATGTTAAAACGTTCTTTTTGGATTAACTCATTCACTTGCGGACATGACCTTAATTCTTACGTGCAAACTATTCAAGTAAGTATTTCTATTCTTGCAAATTGTTTTATACTATTACTAATTGCTTGCATATTTTTGTTCACAGGTCGGAAGAAACTCTTGTCGTTGCATCGGAAGTTTGATTTCACTTAATTCTGACCTTCTTCCCAATTAGATTAGGATTTAGGATGTTTTGTTTTCTTATTAGGATAGTTTTGCATGGTTATTTTTCATGTACATACTTGAATGTATTTTGCATTTCACTTTGGAATTGTTTTCATGGGAATTTCATATTTCTTAGTTGCATTTAGCTCACATTTTTTCTTTGCATTTCATTACATCAGCTTTTATTCTTTTGCTACAATTTTTCATTTGTTGCATTTTATCATTGTTTTCTTTCCTATTTGAATTTGCTTCTTATTTACATTACATAACATGTAGCTTATCATTTGATTCCTTGTTTCATTCATGTCCTGCAAGTTTTTACATAAATGATCCATAAAGAGTTCCCATTGTCTCCCTTTGTCTAATTCACTCACCTTGTTCAAAGTGTTGGAACCCAAACCAATGGTCTTGTGTGGTTGTTATTGTCGCTCCAAGAGGAAACCTCTTATAGATACTAGTGTTGAAACCTTGCCTCTTATATTTATGCATGGGTCCAATTTATTAACAAGGAAAATATAATTGGATATTGGTGGGGAACTCTAATCAATTTATAAGACCTATATCTTTAACCTAAATTTTGTTTCTGGTCTGATTTTGGTCTTATTGTGTTTTCATTACCCACTTGTTACTTAGAGACATGATGTAGAAATATCGAATGAGGAAAAACCTAACTTAGAACATTTGTTTGTTTCTATCAAACAAGAAACAACCTCTCTTGCTTATAAAATAAGTCAGCAACCCTCTTCCACCCTAGTGCAATCAAATCCCATAAAATTCCAAACAAATAAAGTAAATAAAATAAAGGGTGAAAGAAGAGAAAGGCTTCCTATGTAGAGAGGTGAAGCAAGCAACTTCGTCAGGGTACTAAATAGGCCTATTGGCAATGAATCAATGCTTGTGATTTCTTGAGTGACTCCATCAGGGTACTAAATAAGCTTGTTGGGAGTGGAGCAATACTAGAAACTCGCTTTAAAATTTTGAATACAATAAGCCCTTCGTCATGTTCTTTGTGTCATTTCCAAAGACCAATGCTTGTGAGCTCTTGATGTGGTTTTTAAGCATTAACAAGACCTGACCATGGAAAAGATGAATGGTGTACATATGACTAGTTAAATAACTCAAGTGGTACCCATAATACCTAGATCAATATTTCCTTATGTTATATGGGTCAATGAAAGGAGAAGTCATAGAGTTTAATCTCTTTTTATAGATGTGGCTATGTTTCCATATTCTAGATAGTGACAAAAATTTCCAAAGAGTAGTGGAAGTAATTGTGAGTTATTTAATTTCACATTGTTGATGTAACAACCTCGGGTTCATTTTCCATGTAAATAAAATAAGACCAAGGTCATGCATGTGTATTCCAAGATGAATTGAGGGGAAAACACTATAGTGGGCATCACTTCTTATTTATTAATGGCTATGGAAATTAGCAAAGGAATTAGAAAAGGAAAGAGGTAATAAATAGCAATTTAATATGATAAAAAAAACAAAACAAAACAAAACAAAACAAAACAAAAATAGGAGAAAAGGGAGATGAAGAGACACAAATATGCATGCAAGGGAAATTAGAGAGAAATTAGAGGGAAATAAAAGAAAAGGGAAAAAAGAAAGGAAGAGACTAGACATCAATGATAAAAAGGCATGAGAGAAACAATTCACAACTTTTGTCAGGTTAGCTTTTTATCACTTTCAGGAGTAGATCTCTAAGAGAAGGGAGACGAAGCACTTGGACAAGAAAGTAAGGGAGCACAAGGAAAGATTCAGAAGAGAAAATACAACAATAGGACATCGCAAGTAATAGGTTGTATGTGTGATTTCATTACTGATATTTGGATGCATGGTACATGCATTTGGTTATTTGGTCACTTTGCTATCATTGGCATGGGATTTTCCTGGATTAGCAGTGGTTGTTATCCTTACCTTGCCATTTCCTGGATAGTCATGGTGTTGTGGGTTCCTTTTTTGGTTTAAGCTTTGGATGGTCAGTGGATTTTGGATCCTAGTGAGGTGGTCTCGGGAAATTCTCAAGGGTCAAGGGTGGAGCTGGGAATTCTCTTGGAACTCTTGATGGATGAGTGGAGACAAAGAAATTCCTCTAGGTATGGTGAATAAAGTTGGAGGCATCATAGCTTGTTTGGTTCTAGTGATTTCTGGACTGGTTAAGTGAAATCACTATGGTTGAGGGTTGAGGTGGTTTTGCCTCTAGAAGCCCTAGTTGGTTCTATTTTGGTTTAGCCCATATGATCCTACATTCATGGTTGGAATATGGTACGGGGGTGATTGGTTGAAATAAATGTTTGGTTCATCCTAAGCTATGGGCGGGTGGTTGGTTGAATTCCCTGACTTGGTTGGGATTTTCATCTGTTAATGAGTTATTTTCTTATTGTGATCAATGAGCACATGTACTGGTTCTTGTGTTGATTTTATGACTTGTTTGTCATGGTTGCATTTTGGTTATATGTTGGTTATAAGCATGATTAAATGATCTTCTCTCGTTATGGATGTTATTAATGATTTGATAAGGTATTGAATGGTTATGTGAATGCATGGGCTAACTAGTGTTTTTATAGCTAGCTTGAGAGGGCATTGAGCCTTCTTGATGATTCCTTAGTGAAGTTAAGGATACATTAAATAGATATGTGTTCACGACCTGCAGTTACTATGTTTACTATTCGTTTGATGAAATGTTCTCATGTGTTGGAAAATTTTGAGAAAGATATATCCTTAGTAATTGTCATAAATACTTTTCATCACCTTAAACTTGATTCTGGAAAGTTCTAGGCTATTATGGGTAGTGGCATGTAGGCTAGCCCTAAAAATGTGGCAATGATTTCACGGTTGCATGCATGGAACTAGAAAATTTGTTCCAACCACATGGAGGGAGGCATGTGCATGCGGCTGGAGCTTTCCAGTCGTAGTCATAGTGGCTTATGTGTGTAGCTAGGTTCTGAGGTTAGTTAAAAAGAAGTTCCATATCAAGGTCTAATTACCAGGGGTTGTGACACCTAGGAGATCCGGTGTCCATAAGAGGTTTCAATAAGTTTATAATTAGTAGACCCCACTATCATAACTATATCTTGGATGTTGGGTCACATCATAGTAACTCTTAGGTCATGTTTACTTGGAGATCTTGTAAAAGTGGGTAAATGTGGGATGGTGTTGTTACAAGGTTGTATCAAAATGAGGTTGCAACACTGGACCTCGAGGTAGAAGTAGATTGTTGTGCATGCATGTCGGTTGTTTATACGTTATTATGCATGCATGTTAGATAATTGTTGTTATCATTATGATATCCATATATGAGCTGGTATGCTTGTGATGTTGTATCACGCTAATATGGATTGAACTATGCAGATACAATAGTCTCCCCTGAGAGACCTTGAGGTATTTTTTTTATTATGCTTTACATAGCTAACAATGGCATATTGCACGAAATAGAAGGCCAAGAGATGAAGAGAAGAATAATTGAGTATAATTCATATAACTCTCCATACATGCATCTAGAGACATTGGTAGGATGGGAGATGATGATCCTTAGTATTGCAACAAGAATGTTGCAACTTCCAAGGCTACCAACTTAAGTTATCAACCTGGGGTTCGTACAAACTTAACAGGCATTGGCACTATATGTGCAAAATGTCATGTGTCCTTCTTTCATTGTTGTCATTCAATGTCGCATAAACATAAGAGGTTGTAGCACTGTATGTGTAGTAGGTGGTGTACTTCTACCTAAGTTGGTGCAAGGATTAAAGTACCAAATGCTTGTAGAAAGAAAAAGCACAACTAATCCTAATTGCAGAAAAGAATAGCTATTTACTTTTGTAGAAAGGAAACCTAATTAATTTTGTAGAGAGGAAATCCTAGTTACTTTTGTAGAAATGAAAGGCTAATCTACTTTGCACGAATGTAAATTATAATCCAACTTGCATAAATGTAAACATTAACCTATTTGAAGAGTGTAAATGGTACATCAAAAGGAAACCTAGTTTATGTAATATAAATAACAATGTTGGAAATGGAAACCATAGCTTAAGATGTATGAAACAAAACCTAATCATGAGATGATTCTTCAATCATTATATTCAATATAGCTTTTGTCAACAAAGTTCATAAGGCTCATCATAAAGTAATCATGAAAATCATCATTATGCTCTTCAAGTCATGAATCTGTCTACTAACCATAACTTCATAGGTGAATTGCAATGGAGAAGAGGCAAGGCCTAAGAGGTATTTAGCCTTAATAAATCATGGTTTTGGAGCCTAAGAGTCATTATTGAAGGCTAGTCGGAAAAAATAAAGCTTCAAGGACAATTCTAGTCAAGTTTGGAGGGATTTTACACGGTGCTACAGGATGCTACATAATGCTAAAAGATTGGATTCGTGAGAATTCTAAGGGTGGAAAAGGTGATATAAATGTGGGAAAGGGTAGATGAAGGTATATGAAGGTCGTATGAGGCTTTTTCCAAGATTAGCACCTCCTAGAGGCCCATCTTTCACAAAAACAAATGCACATAATGTCCTTCAATGACCGAGAAATGTACATTCGGTGGCAACGTTTTAAGGGCATTGTGCAGTGAGGAGAAATATGGTGATGATGATAGGAGGAATGTAGGATGATAATTATAAACCTGAAAATCAATAGCAGTACCTACAAACCGCAAAAGGATTATGATTTTTATACTTGTAAAGACTAAAATACCCAATCTACGAGCTAGTTTTCTTCCAATTTATCCAACTGAATGACCAAGAAAATCAAATCCAAATGATATGGGTTAAATTTTTTTACTAAGTAGGATGTTCTAAGACTCCAATTGAAGTGGAATAACCCAAAAATACCCTTTTTATCATGTTCTAAAAAATAGTAGAAAGTTACTACTCCAAAAACTAGAAATTTAAGAATCAGTGAGCTAATTGACCTACCAAATACCTAACTTGATCAAATGCACATGTTGGGAAAAATACTGAGTGGAGTGGAGGGGTTAATCAGTATTTTAAAAATCACTTTAACCTTTCAATTTATTATTCAGATTTATGTACATTATTGTTATTAAGTAAACTAGTGTATGTATGCGACTATGATGAAGGAAAACAACGTATATCCACTTAGCTAACTTTTCATATATTTCATCATCTGTTCTACTTTAACCAGTATGTCATTACTTCATTAGACTTTAATTGAATAGTAACCATGAACAGTAAGAATAAAATAAACCATCACACATAAGCAACACATCAACACATGAGGGCACCAGGATATTTTAGGTGGAAACTTAATGTGGGAGAAAACCGCCATTGTCATCATCTACGTCTTCATATTTTATTATAAAGGAAAACATCTTACATATTGTAATAGTGTAGACACATACCGGTACGCAAGCACCACCTGCAAAAATCTACAACCTTCCCTCATTCTCTGACATCCACTGGAAGGGAGCTCCAACCCCCAGATCATGTTTACCCGCACCCACTGAAAGGAGCTCCAACCCCTTGATTAGACTCACCAGTTACCACTAGAAGGAAGCTTCGAATTCCTCACTGAAGGCTCCAACCCTTAGCACCTTTGTGGACCATGTTTCATAATATTTCATATTGGATCCACCTGACCCAAAACATAAAACTTTTTTGCCACTTTTCATCATAATTTCATACTAGACCCACTACCATCTGTTGGGGCTTGGTTTTGCTCGATTTTGTCACCTTTTTATATACTTTACCTCTCCCATTTTAACTATCTTTAACCCCCTACTATGCCTATTTCGGTTATAATACATATGTTTTTGCCAAAAGGGTGTCGTAGGCTGAAGGTATGCAAATTAACACTAAAAAACGTCTTTTACCTTAACTTTGAGTATTCCTTAGCTAGTTGTTCTTTATTTACTTACCATGCCACCTAATCTTGAGTTCTTGTGCAGCTTTGCTTTGATTCGGAAATAGGCCCATAACTCCTGCAGATGGTTGTGTGAATCTATTTCCTGCAAACACTCTGGATTTCCTACAATCGTGGATTCCTTGTAACCACCCGGATTTCCTGCAGTAACATCGGCAGTTAACCATGTTCCATGAATATTTAAGTCAAACGGGAACATGGGTTTTGTGGGAATATATCACATATGGTTGCTATCCTATTGGCCATTTTAGATCTGCCAACAACCGCCCAGATTCAGAAGCCTTCTCTCATTGGATGTTTCGAGGAAAGCTACAGCCATGTAATGAGTTTAATCTAATCCATGATTTCAATCATGGATTACACCCAGTATGGCTAAAATTTATATTTTGTAATAGTTATGTTAGCTGATGGCTTAGATTAGTAGGCTCCTTTATTTCGAGCCATATATGGGCTGTGTAAATGTATAAATTCTTTCCTAGTTTCGATGATAGGGGTTGTGTTGTACTACGAAACAACCCCCCCATTTATAACAAACAATAGCTAGGCTTAGAATTTTAAATGGGGACCCTTTTAAATTTTTAGACTTAGGATAATAAAACCCTAACTCAAAGAAAACTCCTAGCAAAACCTTGCAAAACTAACTAAGGATCAAATCCATATCGCAGATCGAAAATCACACTTTTCCACATTACCATGTTAAAAAACCTTTACAAAAGTGTGATATGTGATTAGGTCTCTCGTTGTGATAACATCACTTTTTCATTTCGCAATCGCATTTCGCACCTCGCTTAGTTCACAAGAAACTTGACCAAGTCATTAGAACAACCACAAATGATTTGAGAAATGTGATATTGCGATCTTCGCAATCGCATTTCGCTTAATACATCTAGTAATGCTATACTGTATCCCTCTTAAGACTACGATGTGCGACTAAGTCTAGTAAAACATGTGGAATAATTACGTTTTAAATGCTAAAAAAAATGAGTTGACGTGTTATTAAATATTTAGTGGCCCGAGGAAGGATAATCATTTTCCTGGTTATGGGTAGTTATAATTGAGTATCTCATTGGAACCTTTCTCATGATCTAAAGTCATTTCACAGAATATTTCAATATTAATTACTAGATATCGTCTGCACTGATATATCTTGTCTATCTTAGGAAAGTGACAAAAGACATGTCCCTAAGAAAGGTGATGCAGAAGTAGAGCAAACAGACCATTGTTGAAGTTGAGTTTATAGAGATGGCTCTTATCTTTGCTGATAAAGTTTGTGATGCTGCCAGAGGCGTAGAAACTTGGGAAGTGATTTACAATAGGATGGAGGACGAGCATACTAAAATCATTGTTAAGAGAGCAATAGCTAACTCTAAAAGGCCTTTAGAACTCCAATGTAGAGATGCTTCATGTTCATTCCTTCATAGGATAGGAGCAAGGGCTAAAATCCTCCCCTATACAAACATGATCACGTGGGTGACTAAAAACCTTATCATTGAAGATAGGCAGTTCAAGAATTCAAAGATGGAGCTCATAGGGTCATTCCGATTAGAGGATCTAAAGAAGATGTACCACATACCTGATCCCCAGGATATCTATGACGGTACATATGTGGCTAACTTCGCAAAGAAGAATCCAGACCCCTTCAAGCTAATTTAGGGTTGGAGGGTGTTGGACAACAAATTCAAGTATGACAAATCGGGGATGTATGCTATAGCCTATTTGGCAAACCCCTACAACTATGCAGCAGCCATGTTATGTAGATTGTATGGGCTACTCAATAATACCAAGTTTTCAATACAATGGATTCCTCTTATTGATTCCTGTGTTAATTCTCATATCATGAATTGGCATTCCATCCTATCTAGAAACCTAGCCACCACCATTACCGAATATCTATAGAAGAAAGCCTCCTTTTGAGATAATCTCCCTCCCTTCTATTTTTGTGCCTACATTATGGATGCTATATGTTTTTGCACGACATTTCCAACCATGGGTTGGAAATGGACCTTACAATATCCTTACCCAATCCATCTAAGTCATAAACAAATATGGGAGTCACATTACATACCTCACTTCTATAAGATATTCCATGTTGTTGTGTTTCCCCTACCTCAAATGATTTTCAATAAGAAAGCCCCTAGGTTCTCCCAAGAAGCTGCAGCAGATCTGCTTATTATTGGCAAGTATTTTGTTGAAGAGTGGTTCACCTATATTAGGGTTTTTGGTAGCATAGTTGACCCACACGTCCTTCCTTTATATGTTTCTGATAAGTTATTAGCAAGAGAGATTTCCTACCAGATTGTGGGAAAAGACTTGACTAAAGTTCTCAAAGATAGCAAGAAATCATTATGGCCCATTTTCCCAGTCAAATGCGATTCTTTTGCTTTAGCCAATTTTGTTCATGCCACTTAGGAATCAGCACATATGGAAGCCCTCAGGCTTCATATATTGCCTAAGAGGAAATTTGATCCAAAAAATGTGGCATACAATGTCCCTACTAGAGTTAAAGTCAAGCCATACAATCATGACGATAATCACTTTGAGGATTTGTTACAGTCAGTCGTATCCTGCGAACAAGCATTCAAATGGGAAAAAGCAAATCTAAAACCTGAAGATTTTCAAAGATTTCAGGAATTCAGAGATGAGAGGCTCCGGGTAATCCCAATGCATCTATTAAAACCCAAGGATAAGTCTACTCCAAGCGTCATTGTTGATAGTGGAGGTCCTAGATCTCAAATAGACTCAGGTAAACACTTAGAAGACACCAGACACAGGGAAGCCATAAGATGCCAACAACACAGCTGAGTCTAGTAGGAAGTCAGCTGAGAAGCAAGTGATGAGCACCCCTGCTACAGAAATCGATTTAGAGACCAAAGGCGGTAGTTTGGAGCAGGAGTGGGATCAGTTTAATCAGAAATTGCAAGACACTCCAAAGCCTCAAATGCCCAAGAAACAGGGGAATTCAAAACTCCTCCACATGTTCAAAAAGATACAGAGCCCAAGTCTACCGAAAAGCAATCTACACCTATGGAGGAACAAGTAACAACATCCCAGCATACTGAAATTATCCCTGCTCTGCCCACATCAGAGATTTTTCTCAAAGTGACTGAAATACCTCCACTTGATGTGTTCTATAGCCCTCTCCACAAGGCTATAGTTAGAAGGCAGAGGAAAAGGAGAAGGGTAGATGCACCTGAATTCTCACCTCGAAATGAGCTCATGGATATTGTCTGGAAGGACATTCCTTTCATTCTGGCCTAGAACTTGACAAGACTATCACAATTCATGGGAGCATATGTGTCAACCACTATGGACAAGGCTACTGAGGTCTCTACTCTACTAAGGGAGAAAGAGGAGAGAATTGTGCAACTCAAACAAGAGCTCGAGGCAGAGAAAGCAAGCACAAATAGGCAGGTGGCGGAGCAACTAAAGCAATTGCAGCAAGACATGGAGGTCCTAAAAATACGTCATGAGGTTGATACATCAGCCAAAAACATGCAACTCCAGGAAATGCAACAATCCATGGAAAGATACAAGGATGTTCCCACTACTAAGGAGTTCATCAAAGAGGCCTTGGAATTAAATTCCCTTCTGGTGAGACAGCAAGAGTATTTCTGCCAAAAGATGTCACATATTACTCCCTATCTAACACTAGCGACCAGCTAACACACAAGGCAATCGACCAGAGAACAGAGTTTAATGATTTAAACACTGGAATCTCTTAGTTCATTGAGTGGCAGGAAACAGAGGATGGAAAGATGATCCAAATGGATCCTAGAAAACCCTCTAAGTCTTCTAAAGATCAAAGCTATCACCTGAGAAGAACCTTCTAAAAAGGTGAATTACACTATCGGGAGGCAAAAACATGAAGAAAACAGTGAAATAAGGCCTATCGGAGGCTCAAAACAACTTTGCATAGGAGCCGTTGGATCTGGCCGATCAACGGTCAGATTTGATCGGAAAATCACAATCGACGGTGACAAGCAAAGGTTATCGGCAGATACCACATGGAATATGCGACAAGGATCAGCTGGGTCAAAAAGGACCATCAATCAAGCACATAGATCGACGGCCCAAGTTGAATCGCAATATCGCGTCGGCAAACCACAGAGGAGCGCTTACAAACTGCTCGGGGGTATGTGCGATGTGCGATTGCGATCAATCGCATCACAACATCATATCGAAGCATTACAATGGAGCGAGGCCAATATAAACATAACTCGCGATAACTGGACCCAATGGAGATGTAGGTGATATTTCATATATTTTGAGATCTGGAAAATGACATTTTCCTTTGTATTTGTGTTTTTCATTAAATAAATGAAATACGAAGGAAAAGTGTCGATGCGATGAAACTGGACATGAGAGGGTTTATTAATGCAGTTGTGTATTATTTCAAGTCTAATATGAGCCATTTTTCGGGATTTTCAATGTTTTAATATATTTTTAAATATAAAGGGAAATCACTAAAAAAACGGGATTTCAGGCGAGCCGAAGGCAGTAAGTGGTTTTGGTTGGGCTCTGCCCAAGCCCATACACTGGCTGCCATGTGTCCAGGCACCGGAGAGAGAAAACCACTCTTTTCGAGTGGTTAACCCCCGTACGCAAGGGCCACCCGAAATGAACCTCAGCCATTGGATCCAGATCTCTAAGATCAACGATGGAGATGCAATAAGCGATCTAAAGGCAGACCCGATACGAGTTATAAGGCAAAATTTATAATGATTCAAATCCGATAAATGGTAGTTTGGCAGATTTTCACAGTTTTTAATGTATTTCTCTGTGTAAACAGAGAATGTTGTTTATGTGGATTTTAAAGGCCCGATGACCCATTCTGTCACAGAATAGGTGGCCACCATCCCTGAAGGCGTTTATCAATGATTTATTAACGCTCAGCGGGGGATCTGAGTGGACAGAGGCTAGGGAGCTAGAGTGCCTGAGAAGGAGAAATGAATAGACAGCGTCGATTGGCTTTAAAGACATAGATTGATAGAAAACAGGGACAAGCAGTGCTAAGACAGAGAGCCAACAGAGACAGAGAGTTAGTGAGGAGAGTCTGTGTACTCAGAGAGACTTGGGGGATCCAAGTAAAGCCTTATTGTTTTGTATCTGTTGTGTGAGACTGAAATTGAGCTCACTTTTGTAAAAACTCTACTTCTGAAGACATAATAGAGAGGTCACCACTGAAGGCTAGACCAAGAGACATAGTCGAGGAGTGTTGGGTGACCTCCTTATTAAACTTGTTTTGTTTATGTGTGTTTGTCTATTATGTTCTTTAAGTGCTTCATTGTCTATGTATTTCGCAATCTTATCGATCCATTGCACAAAGTAACATAGGAAAATCCATGCACATGAGTCTGTAATACCTTAATAATTGTCTAAGATCTCATCATCAAATCAAGTGGTATCAAAGCTTTAGGTTTGCTAATGTTAGACAAGCTTGTGCTAGATTGTTGAATGCTAACTAGATCAAAGCTCAATCTAGGAGAAGGAGAACTTGTTGAGACTAATCCAGAAACTGGAAGAGTCTATCCTAGGAGGAGGATGGTAGAACAAACCTCATCAGAATCTGACTCTCAGTTCATGGACAATTTCATGACCATGAGAGCCATGGTGGAAGAGATGTATCGAGAATTTAAGAAAGGCAGAGGTGAAAGCACTTCAACATCTCAAACAGAAAAAGGAGTAGAGGAATCTCTTCTAGATGGCCATCCAGAAGGCAAAGGAAAAGAAGAGAGGCCCTCTCCACCATCTACTCCATCATCACCATCCTCATCATCTTCTTCACATAAAACTAGCCCTGAAAAGAGAAAGAAGAAAATTGTTGTGATTAAATTAGATGTGAAATTTGATTTACCAATTTATGATGGTGAATTAAATGCAGAAAAGCTAGATAATTGGATTAGACATATTGATGTGTATTGTAGGGTGTAGAACATCAATTCAAAAAGGAAAAATATTCAGTTGGCTAGCCTTTGCCTTGGAGGAACTGCTCTAGTATGGTGGGAAGGCAAGACCCAAGCTGATTTGAAGAATCATGGTAAACTTCTTTCTACCTGGAATGAATTTGTTTCTACTATTAAAAAACAACTCTATCCACTAGATTATATGCAGCAAGCAATGATGAGTTGGAAAAATCTTCGCCAATTAAAGGGGAAAAGTGTACAAAGTTATACCTAGGAATTTAGAAAAAGAGCTTTAATTCTAGGAATTTCTCTAGACTCACCTGAAACTTTGTTGAAGTATATAGGTGGTCTGCATAGCTATTTGAGGCACACCATTCTCATGTTTAACCCCACTAGCATAGATGAGGTATCCGTTCATGCTACACATGTAGAGGCTAGAGGCAAGAATGTGAACCCAGAGATTGGGGGATCATCAAAACCCACTGCAAACAAGAACAAGGAAAAGAAGAAGCAAAAATGGAAGGAGAGGAAGACAAACACTGCATAGAAAGACAAACCTTCATGCATTCACTGCAAGAAGGATGGGCATGATGATGAGCACTACTGGTCTTTACATCTAGAGCTGAAACCCAAGAAGTTCGGTGGTAAGAAGAAGAAGATTGTTGTTGCTATTCGGAAAGATTTGGGGTTAGACTCAGGTGATGACACAATAGTCACAGCCACAGGTATAAAAGGTAAAAATTCTGAAGCATCTACTAGTAATTCTGCACAATCTAATGATAATGAAGATAATGAGAGGAAAAGACATGAGCTTTTTCATATCAGAGTTATTTCCAAGCATCAAAATATTGATACCTTATTTGATAGTGGTTCACAAGTAAACTTGATTTCTAAAACAATTGTAAAGAAGTTGGGCTTACTAACAACCCCTCACAAGAAGCCATATTCATTAGGTTGGGTATGTGATAAAGCAAAGCTACAAGTGACTAGACAATGTAAACTTAGGTTTGCTATTGGGTCAACTTTTGTAGATGAGGTTGAGTTAGATATAGTTCCCTTGGATATATGTGGTATTGTTTTAGGAAGTCCTTACTTGTATGATAGGAAGGCCATTTTCTATAGAAATGAAAATAAGTGTCAACTCACAAAAGATGGAATATAATATATTTTAAGAGCTCACCGTCTCAGAAATAACTACACTCTCATAAACTTAGGGCAGATGAAAAGAATTGTAAATTCATGCAAATAATTTTTACTAATGGTTGTAAAGGAAAAGACCCTTGATAAAACCAATGCATTTGAAGGTTGTGATGATAAATAGAAAGCTGATTTAGAAAACTTTGTTTCAGAATATGATATCCTATTTTAAGAACCTAAAGGTTTGCCACCCAAAAGGAAAGTAGTACATGATATTCATCAGCAGCAGGATACTCCATTGCCTAACATCGAAATGTACAGGTTATCCGCTTTAGAGAATGCAGTGATCAAGAAGCAGGTATAGGAGCTGCTCGATAAAGGGTTCATAAGGCCAAGCACATCACCATGTGGATCTCCAATTGTGTTGGTGAGAAAGAAAGATGTTTCATGGAGGTTGTGCATTGATTACAGAGCACTGAATAAAATAAAGATCAAGAATCATTATCCTCTTCTTCGCATAGATGATCTATTAGATCAGCTAAAAGAATTTGTTTACTTTTCCAAGTTGGACTTGTGTAGTGGCTATCATCAGGTCAGAGTAGCAAAACAAGATGCATGGAAGACTGCTTTGAAAACAAAGCAAGGGTTGTATGAATGGCTAGTTATGCCTTTTGGCTTAACTAATGCTCCTGCCACTTTCATGAGAGTTATGGATGATGTACTCAGGCCTTTTATTGATGATTTTTTAATTGTATATTTAGATGACATTCTTGTTTTCAATAAAACATGGGGAGAAAATTTAAAGCATGTAAATAAGACTCTAGATGTTTTGAAAAGAGAAAATCTCTATTTTAAGTTATCAAAATGTGAATTTGGCAAAACATCTTTGAATTATTTGGGTCATATTGTAGGGGGTGGTGAATTGAAGATAGATCCCTCTAAGGTTGAAGTCATTTTGAACTAGCCTAAACCCAAATTTGCTACAGAAGTTAGGAGATTCCTAGGAGCAGCACAATATTGGACAAAGTTTATTGCTAACTTTTCCTTGATTGCAGCTCCCTTACATGCTTTGACAGGATTGAACAAGGTGTTTCAGTGGTGAGGCAAACAGCAGAAAGCCTTCGACACCTTGAAAGAAAATATCAGTACAGCATCAGTACTAGCATTGCCAAATCTTCAAAGACCATTTGAGATTAAAACAAATGTCAGTGACTATGCCATGGGAGCAGTGTTGATGCAACATGGTAAACCATATTCTATCATTTTGAGACATTTAATTATGTAGTAGTTAATTATCCCACATATGATAAAGAATTGTATGCATTAGTACAGAGTGTGAAAAAGTGGAAACATTACCTAATGGGCAAAGAAATAGTTATACATACTGATCATCAACCACTTCAATATTTACACTCACAAACTAAATTGCAGCAATTAAGACACTATAGGTGGATGGGTTTTCTACAACAGTTTCATCTTGTCATTGGGTATAAGAAAGGCATACACAATAAAGTTGCAGATATGTTATCCAAACCAATCATAAATGCATCTATGATACTTAAGCATAACTCAGTATTGCATGAAAGCTACATTGAACAATATGCTCAAGATGTAGATTTTAAAGATGTATATGCAACTTTAAGTAATGGAAAACAAGTAGAAGAATTGGATTATCATGTTAAGGACCAACTCTTGTATCATTTGGGAAAGTTATGCATTCCTCAAACTGAAAGAGTTAACATAATCCAAGAAGCACATACTACTCTCATATCAGGTCATTTTGGTGTAAGTAAAACAGTTGCACAGCTGCAAAGATTCTGTTATTGGCCAAGAATCCATGAAACAATGTCTAGATATCTTAAAGGGTGTACCATGTGTGCTAAAAGCAAGCCTAGCAATAGAAAACTAGGCTTGTACACTCCACTTCCAGTTCCTTCTCATCCTTGGGAAAGTATTTCCATGGACTTTATTGGAGGATTGCCAAAATCTAGAAAGGGTCATGATTATTTATATGTTATTGTGGACAGGTTCAGCAAAATGTGTATTTTACTACCTTGTAACAAGCAAATTACAGCTGAACAAACATCAAAGTTGTTCTTTCAGCATGTATGGGTTCATTTTGGATTACCCATTTCTATTGTACCTGATCGAGATTCCCGATTTGTTGGGAAATAGTCTATGGGAGTTGATGGACACCATATTGAAGAAAAGCACACATTTCATCCACAAACAAATGGCAAAACAGAGTTGGTCAATAGGACAGTGATCCAGTTGCTCAGAGGCTATTGCAACAAGCATCCCAAGCTTTGGGATGAAAATTTATGTTATGTGCAACATGCTTACAACCGTGCTAAACAATCTTCTACACAGAGATCTCCTTTTGAGACTTGTTTTGGTTTTACACCAATGTCTCCCTTGGATTTTGTCTTTAGTAAAGACATAGCAGTTGATGTACATAGTGATGTGGACAAAGCAACCAAGTTCATTGAACAAATCCAAGAAATTCACCAGGAAGTGCAGGAACAGTTGGAAAAGAGTCAGGCCAAGTATTAGGCAAGGCATGATAAGCATCAAATTTAGCATAGCTTCCAAGTTGGTGATCAAGTTTGGTTGTACATTAGCAAAGATAGAATGCAAGGTGAAGGTAAGAAGCTAAAGCCAATAAGGTATGAGCCTTTCAAGATACTTGAGAAAATTGGTGAGAACGCTTTTCGCCTTGATTTTCCAGCTTACGTGCACATCTATTCAGTAGTTAATGCAGATAACTTGAGACTATTTGAACCTTCATTGATTGAAGATCTTGAAGAGCAAAGTCTGTTGCCTTCTATTGATGATTTGTTGCCTGAATATCTCAATGAGTTGCAAGAAGATACAGTTCTAGATAGGAAGGTGAGAACTACATGCAAAGGGGATGTTGAGTACCTCAGAATCAGACTCAAAGGTTCAAAACCAAGCAGTGCAAGATGGATAGAGATTGGACAAATGAGGAAGCTATATCATAACTTGATCGATGCTTAAAAACCAACTTTTGGTGGTCCAAAAGCCTTTTCAGTGGGAATGCGTGATCCAAATGGATCCTATAAAACCCTCTAATTCTTCTAAAGATTAAACCTGTCGCCTGAGAAGAACATTTTCAAAAGGTGGATTACACTATCGGGAGGCAAAAACATAAGGAAAACAATGAAATAAGGCTTATCGGAGACTTAAACAACTTTGCACAGGAGCCGTCGGATCTAGCCGATCAACGGCCCAGATTCAATCGGCAAATCACTGTCGGCGGTGGAAAGCAGAGGCTATCGGCAAAGACCACATGGAATATATGATAACAATTAGCGGAGTCAATGAGGACCGTCGATCAAGCGCGCATATCGATGGCCCAAGTTGAATCGAAAAATCGCGTTGGCAAACCACAGAGGAGCACTTACAAACGCCCCGAGGGTATGTGCGATATGCGATTGCGATCAATCGCATCGCATCAGAGCATTACAATGGAGAGGGGCCGATATAAACATAACTCGTGATAGTTGGACCTGATGGAGATATTGGTGATATTTCATATATTTTGAGATCCGAAAAACGACATTTTCCTTTGTATTTGCGTTTTTCGTTAAATAAACGAAATACGAAGGAAAAGCATGGATGCGATGAAACTGGACCCGAAAGGGTTTATTAATGTAGTTGTGTATTATTTAAAGTCTGATTTGAGCCATTTTGTGGGATTTCCAATGTTTTAATGTATTTTTAAATACAAAGGGAAATCACGAAACAAGCAGGATTTTGGGCAGGGTGAAGGCTGTAAGTGGTTTTAGTGGGCTCTGCCCGAGCCCATACACGGGCTACCATGTATCCAGGTGCCGAAGAGAGAAAACCACTCTTTTCGGGTGGTTAACCCCCGTACGCATGGGCCGCCTAAAATGAACCTCAGTCTTTGGGTCTAGATCTCTCAAATCAATGGTGGAGATGCGATAAGCGATCTGAAGGTGGACCCAATAAGAGTTATAAGGCAAAATTTATAATGATTCAAATCCGATAAATGATAGTTTGCCAGATTTTCATAATTTTTAGAGTATTTCTCTGTGTAAATATAGAACGTTGTTTCTGGGGATTTCAAAGGCCCGATGACACATTCCGTTACAGAACAGGTGGCCACCATCCCTGCAGGTGTTTAGCAATGATTGCTAACGCTCAGAGGGGGGTCTGAGCGAACAAAGGCTGGGGAGCCAGAGAACCCGAGAAGGAGAAACAAACAGACAGTGTTGATTGGCTTTAACGCCATAGATTGATAGAAAATAGGGACAAGCAGTATTGGGACAGAGAGCCAATAGAGACAGAGAATTAGTGAGGAGAGTCTGTGTACTCAAAGAGACTTGGGGGATCCAAGTAAAGCGTTGTTGTTTTGTATCTGTTGTGTGAGACTCAAATTGAGCTCACTTTTGTAAAAATCCTACTTCTGAAGACATAATAGAGAGGTCATCACTGAAGGCTGGACCAGGAGACGTAGCCCAGGAGTGTTGGGTGAACTCCTTATTAAACTTGTTGTGTTTATGTGTGTTTGTCTATTATGTTCTTTAACTGCTTCATTGTCAATTTATTTTGCAATCTTATCGATCCATTGCACAAAGTAACATAGGAAAATCCATGCACATGAGTCTGTAATACCTTAAATAATTGTCTAAGATCTCATCATCAGATCAAAAGAAGGCCAATCTACCCGAGATTGAAGAAACTCATAAAGACATTCTCTTTACAGATTGGGATGCCAAAATCAAACAGTTTGAGCTAGCAGTCGCAAGGGCAACTGGAGTATCAAAGAACATCATCAAAGCAGTGAACCACATCTTGTTCACCATCGATCTCATCAAGGAAGGCAATATGAAAGAAATTCCTGATTTAACTACTCTGTATAAAGACTGAAAAGAAAAGGCAAGGATTCAAAGAGAGGCAATTGAGAAACTAACCATGACCAACTCAGAAATGTATTGGCAATATCTAGTTAAGACACATAGTCATATTATGACTCTCAATTGTTCCCTCCACATGACACTAAGGATGTTGCCACCGCTCATTGATGCAATCTTCACCAGACAGCTCAGGTTTCATTTCGGGCCACCTCAAATTCAACCAATGACCGATATTTCGATTTAAAGGACAAGCTGGCAGATAGCAAGTCATCCTCTTAGTTTTGTTTATTTAGCCTCTATTTATTTTTGGAGTTAGTTACCTAGTTATAGGAGGAAGGTTTTTTGAAACATCCTCAAAATTTTGTATACTCTATTTTTACACATTTAGTTAGAGTAGTATTTATACCCTTCTCATGCATTTAGAGAAGGGTCTAGAATTTTATCAAAAACATTTGCAAAGAATGCACTATTGTAAGTTTGTGAATTCTTTGGTGAAATGATGGAACATGATCATTTGTTTTAGATATTAGACTACTTTCTTTTGTTGATGCACTTTTGTATTCTTGGGAGACAATTTGATTTGAAGAAAGAAGTTGGTTTATGTCATTTGTCAAATGAGCAGGACTTCACACATATGATACTATTATCATGTATGATTGATTCTGTTTTCATTTAATTAGTGGAAAAACTTTACTTTCATGGATTATATGTGAGATGTATTATTTATGTTAAGCGTTAATTGCACTTTTGTATGATGCCTAGCTGAAGTTGTGATTTTCATATATGCGATATATTTTATAAATTCCTTTGACTAACTATTTAGTCAAAATAATTATCTTTTACATTATCATCTCTATTTAATTGTGTTCAATCTTTATTATCACACGCTAAACAGATATCTTTGTAGATCGCATATCACACAATAACACCCAGGTTTATATTAGAATAAGTTAGTTAGAGAGATTGCATGGTAGAATAGGTCACACAGATTATCATTATTCTATTGCAAAACACTCATAAACCACCCACTCACATCTTAAAACCCACACTGGGAAACTAGTCCCATTATCCCCAGTGGGAGCCACCACTTTAAACAGAAAAGTAGATGTCTTAAGGTTTGGATCGGGTGGTTATCCCCCATGTTTCCGTAGTAGAATTTTGAGGATGCAACATTTTGGCGCTAGAAGGAGGGAATTCAACTGTGAATGGTATATGAAGCTAAAAACCATTCAAAAAGCATTCATAAGAGTCAAAACCCCTCCACCATTTCTACCCCTTCTCAAACTCATTCAGAATCTCTTGATCGGAAGTCTAAAGTAGTAGAAACATCTCCCTCGTCTCCTGAAGTAGTAAGGCGATCACCTTCCCCAGATTACACTCTTGATTCTCCCGAAGTTCATTCTTTGATACAACAATTGGAACAGATATCCATTTCTGTAGAGAAACCACATAAACCCAATGTATATGAAGAGAGTGTTACCTCCTTATTACAACAAAATTGTGTATTGACTAGACTGCAAAGTGAGAAACTTGCAGTTACCCCTTTTGAGTTCCCCATTCCTCCACGATGTAGGAAAGTCACTTCATTAGCATTTGAATCAGATACTAGCGAGATCACATCACCTTTCCATCCATTTACTCCTCCATCCACTTCTATCCAATCCACGACTTCTCAAACATCCACTTCTCTAATTAGTACTACAATTATCGGTATTAATATAGTAGTAAGTTCTTCGCCATCTATACCTACTTCTGTACCAACCTTCCCATTTTCTTGGTTCTCGACTCAAGTTATGGCCAATCAACCTTGGAAAAATCCTAGTTATGTCCTAGTTGCAAATCCAAATGCACTCCCAGCAAACCCAGAAAAATGGTTGCCTAAGTATAATCCTGATGATGCTCTCCCGGCTGAAGAACATCTAAATAATTTTATGTCAGCCATGAATCTCAATGGGGTTGCACATGAAGATGTTGTAATCAAATTGTTTCCTTATACTTTCCAAGGATCTGTTGGGTCTTGGTATTTTTCCCTCCCAGAAGGTTCAATTAGAGACTGGGATCATTTTCAAGAAGTGTTTCTTGCAAAATTTGGTTATGATAGGACCATAGCATCCTTGATCAATGATATTTCTAATTTGAAAGCTAATCCAGATGAAAAGATCAAATATTTCAACTAAAGATTTAACAAATTGCTAAACAAAATCCCAATTGCCTCTAAACCTGTTGTAGATGTACAAATAGAATGGTATATATCATCTCTGCCTTCTAATATTGCAATTTTTGTAGATAGAGCCAATAAGGCTACCCTTGTAGAAAACATGAAGGAAGCCTTGTCTGCAAAAAGAAGAATCAGAGATTTGGAAAAGAGATCAAAAATAGACTATAGGAAGACCAAAAAAGTGACATTTAAGGATGACTCTAAGAAGAAGGCTTCAAAAGACCCTTTCGATCTTGAAGGCCTTCAGAAAGTGTTGAAGACAATGTCCAACGAAATGGTCGAAATTAAAAAACAAGTTGCAGAATCCTCTTCTCCTAAGAAACCTTTTCGATCATTCAAAAAGAACCCTTCTTCTACATCACAACCCCCAAACACCATTTCAAATGTTGAATCTAACCAAGAAGCAGAATAATATTCACCAAACGAAGAGGAAGCCAAAAAAAAAGAAGAAATTGAACGAAACGGGGTGTGGGATTTTATTCTCCCAACTGAAGAAGAGGCAAAAGCAATGCCGATGACTACAAGAAGCAAAAATTCTCTTGACAGTCTATCACAAATCACAATCATAAAGTTGCTACTCCTACAAATAGCTAAGAAATCTAAGACTAGCCAAACTAATCCTATCCCTCTAGATTCCCCAAATGCCTCGAAAACATTGGTAACCTCAGATACAGTAGAATATAATATAGTGGAAGACATGAAAAATACTAGGGCTAACATCTCGCTGCATGAGCTCACTAAACTCAAACAGCAGCAGAAGATTTTATTAAGGGAATTGAAAGTAGTTCCAGCATCCCCTCTGTCATCTGATATACTTACGCAAGCTGCCTACAATATGGGAAAACCTCCCTCATCCTCAAACAAGGTAGATCCCTCGAATCTAGTTATGATTGGTGATAGGTCTATTTCTCATGTTCCTTCATTTCTACTCACTTATGAAATTTTCAACAGGAACATTCACAATTACCTTGTTGATTCAGGAGCCTCCTCAAATATAATGCCAAGGGTTGTGTGTACCAAATTGAACATTACACCTCAAAAATGTGCAGTGCACATAGTTCAGCTAGAAAGGACAAAAGTTGAGGTGCTTGGAAAAATAGCATCCGTTTCAATTAGGCTTTCCTCTAATCCAAAAGTTTCACAAATAATTGATATTCTGGTGGTCAATATCCCTAAATCTTATGGTTTAATTCTCAGTAGGGACTGGTTTGAAAAGTTGCATGGTTATTTCGCAACTAATTGGTCTCACTTTTGGTTTCCACACAATGGTAAACCTAACCAAATCAGGGTAGACTGAGAGAAGTTCATGAAATACAAAATCACTGACCTCGAGGGAAGCAACGAAACGATTGTTTTCACTAATAATATCATTGGAAATTACTCAGTTGAGTCCTCTTTAGGATCCTTTAATGCTCAGAGGTCTCCCTCCTTAGATAATGTTGTAGTCTCTCAAATCAAAAAAAAATTGAAAACGGATCCTTCCAAATGTCTAAATATAGTATATAAAGTTTCTACTAACTCTCCATTCTAGACTTTCTATTTTGACGGTTCTAAATCAGAGGATGATGCAGATGCAGGATGCATTTTGATCAATCTGCAAGGAGAGAAAACCATCCTGGCATGCAGACTTGAATTCCAGTGCACAAACAATGTCGTTGAATATGAAGCACTAATCCAAGGACTGTATAAAGCCATTGGTCTTAATGTCAAATACCTGTAAGACTATGGTGATTCAGAGATAATTGTGAAACAATTGAGAAATGCATTCATTGTGTCCCTGGGCACCTTAAACACTATCAATCTTTAGCTCTGAAATTGACTTCTCATTTTTCTGTTTTCAACATATCTTCAGTCCCTAGATTACAAAAAGCAAGTGTTGATTTACTTGATAATGTGGCATCCAGGCTTAAACCCTCATAAGACATTAATCCAGACATATTTTCAATAGAATTAATATTTAGGCCATCAATTCCCAACAATGTAACAAATTGGAGAGTATTCAACAACGACGCGGATATAGTTAATTTCCTTACGTCAGAGGGATTGTATGAAGAATAGATCATAGATGAACATGACCATGATCTAGAAATCAAAATTAAACATGATCATAACCCAATCCCAAAGTTTGTGGTTAAAATGGAAGATATTTATGATCTAAAGGATAGATTTAAGAAAATTACTAACTCCAAAACTCAAAGTTATACTTTGAGATTTGAAGTAGTAAACCTGGGGTCAAACAAAAAACATCAAAATGTCAACCAAGAAAGAATATCATTCATCAGGTTGTTGAAGACATATAAAGGCATTTTTGCTTCGGATTATGCAGATCTCAAAACTTATGATGCCTATATAATTCAACATACCATACCCATGACTTCAAATGAAAATCCAGTTCAACAGAAGCTTCACAAAATTCACCCAAACCTTGAAATTCAAATCAAATTGGAATTAAACAAGCTTCTAAAAGCCAAAATAATATTCCCTATTAGACATTCTAAGTGGGTATCAAATATGGTACCCATAAGGAAAAATAACGGAGATATCAGGATTTGTATTGATTTTAGAAACTTGAATCAAGCTTGCCAAAAAGATACTTTTCCCTTGCCCACCATGGAACAGATATTGCAATCAGTTGCAGGTTCTGAATTAATGTCCTTTCTAGATGGATTCTTGGGATATAATCAAATACTTGTCCATCCAGATGACAGATTAAAGACGAAATTCAGGACCAAGTGGGGAACATATGCCTATCATAAGATGCCTTTCGGACTCATTAATGTGGGTGCCACATTTCAACGTGCTATGGATATTTCTTTCACAGGTCTAATCAATAAATCAGTGGTTATTTACTTGGATGACATCACAGTCTATTCCAAGGATAGAAACAATCATTTAGCTGACTTGAAACACATTTTTGAAAGATGCAAGAAATACGACATTTCCTTAAATCCCAAGAGATCATATTTTGCTTTACCAGAAGGAAAACTCCTTGGATTTATAATATACAAGAAAGGAATTTACATTGATATTGATAGAGTCCAAGAGATTGAAAAAATTCCCCTCCCTCACAACAAGAAAAACATGCAATCATTCCTAGGCCAAATAAATTTTGTAAAAAGATTTGTCCCAGATTTTTCACAAATTGTTCTACCTCTTCAAGCGATGATAAGAAAAAATGTAGTTTTCGGATGGAACAAGGATGAAAGAGAGTCATTCGAGTTGATTGAAAAAGCTATTATTAATGCTCCCTCATTAACAACCCCATACTTTCTCAAACCTTTTGTATTATATACTTTCTCATCTGATACATCATATGCAGTAGTTTTGACACAACTAAACAATGAAAATGTTGAGGCACCCATCTCCTTTTTCAGTTCTAACTTGCAAAGCATCCAATTAAGTTATTCAGCTATAGAGAAACAAGCATTTGCTGTTTTTAAGACTTTGAAACATTTTAGACCTTTTATTCTTAAAATCTATACAAAGATAATTGTACCCTACCCTGTCATAGGACAACTATTGATCCAAAGAGAAGAAAGGGGGAAAAGAGCTAATTGGGTAATTGCACTCCAATAATATGATGTAGAAATATGGCCAGCTAAAATTTTCAGGGGCCAAGGTTTTTGCAAGATGTTAATAGGAGCTTCCCAGTTACCACCAGAAGAAGATCAAGGTAATGAAGTAAAAATATCAGAGATAAGCCTCAATGAGATGCAATCACAATATGCTAATTTGAAATTTTATCTAAAAAATGGATATGCTCCTATGCATCTTAATTATAAAATAAAGCAAGATTTAAGATTGAAATCAAATCAGTATGAACTAGTCAATAATGTATTGTTTAGGAAGAATTATGTTTCAGTATTGTTGAGATGCCTAAAGAAACCTGAAGCCAAAAAGGTCATGCAAGAATTACATGATGGACTAGCCAGAGGACATTTTGGAGGAAATACCATGGCTCACAAAATCCTACATGCAAGGTATTATTGGCCAATGGTATTTAAAGATGCACATGAATATTTAAGGAAGTGCAAAATTTTTCAAACCACAGTCAAAAGAGAAAGAAAGCCAACATTCCCTTTACAACCAGTTAACATCCAACAACCATTCAAACAATGGGGATTAAACATAATTGGTGAGATTGTTCCTAACTCTTACAAACATCATAGATACATCCTTACAGCTACCGATTACTTTACTAAGTGGGTAGAGGTTGTCCCACTAAAGATAGCTAATATAGAAAATATTACAGACTTCATTGATCAGTACATAATACCAGGTTTGGCTTACCCTTAGCTTTAATGTTTGACAATGCATCTTACTTTTCTAGAAATACAATGGTAGAATTTGCTCTTAAGCGAGGTTTCAAGTTGAAATATTCAACCAATTATTATCCTCAAGGTAATGAATTAGCAGAATCAACAAACAAGAACCTCATTATAATTATCAAAAGGACTATTGATCAAAATCATAGGAATTGGCACAAAGAATTAACATATGCTCTATGGAAAGAAAAGATTACTCAGAAATCATCTATTGGTTCTTCTCCTTTCGCTTTATTTTATGGAAAAGAAGTTGTTCTTCCCACAAACGTAGCAATCCCATCTCTTGCCCTAGTGCAATTTATTGATGAAAACCATTCATCTTCTCTCCAGGCCAGACAATTTCAAATTCTCAAGCTTGAAGAAGAAAGAGAAAAGGCTAAAGAAACCCACTTCCATCATCAACAATTAGTCAAAGCCTCTTTTGACCCAACTTTTTCCAGTCATAAAAATCTTGAAGTAGGTGACTTGGTTCTGAAATGGGACAAAGCACACGAGGAAAAGGGTAGACATGCCAAATTCCAAAGGCTATGGCTTGGCCCTTTTCAGATCATTGAAAAAATTGGACAATCAACATTTCTTTTACAAGACTTGTCAGGTAAGAAAGATTCTTTGCCCGTTAATGGGAAATTTTTGGAAAAGTACTTCTCCTAGGAGATAACCTCTTCCAATTTTGTAACATATTGCTTTCTAGGAAAATAATGTTCAAATAGTATTTACTTTTGGCTTTTCAAAATAAAATCTTTGATAACATTTCTGTTTTTTCACTTTTATAAGAAAGTAAGAGTTAAAAGGAATAATTAGGACATTTGAGTACTAAAGTAAACTTGATTTCTTTGGAAAAACTTGACCTTGCTTAAAAAAAATATTTTACAAACAAACCCTATCTTTATAGCATATGAGGGTTGTGTTATCAATCAAGAAAAGAATCTTTAACCTAGTAAGGATTTTTGCAGATCGGCATCTTAAAAACTCTATCATTATCACCCAAAACTCTCAAAAAACCCAATGATCCACCCCATCTGTTAAAATTTTCCTTTTTCAGAGTGTAATTCTAAAATATAAAAAAATTTAAAAGATAAAAAGTCTCATTATGAGCTTGTTTATCATGTTCATACGGAAGTGATTAAACTAATATTACCAATACTGCATACCAAACAAGGTAATAGCTAATGGTCTCCTCGGTTAGGAGACAAGGGATCTCATCAAGAGCCAGCTTGTTCAGTTTAGTTACAACCAGTGAATGGCATTTTCATTAGTAGGTTACCACGCCTAGACAATGTCTTTTAGGAAACCAAAAAGAGCAAGATTACATTCAAAAAAAGGAGAAAAGGGAGAAGGTCCAAGTGAGATTCAATCCAAGTGAATATCATTTTGAAATTTGAAAATTCATATAGGTGGGACAATGAATCATTGTTGGTTAAAAGATAACCTTGTCGAGGTTATGAATGCCTGCTGGAAATAGAGGCTCTATCTGTGATAAATGAGTAAACTACAAAAAACTAATCTGCAAAAGACACCTACTATATTTCCTTAAACTTTATTGGTTGATGCAAATGTTTATACTTCTATCATTACAAGAGTAAAGTAATTAAGTAAATAAGTTGAGCAAGTAATGTTGATTCTAGATACATGTTGTTTACTTTATAACTCATGTAATCATTATTCTTATAACCCAAATTACTTTCAAAGTTTTTAGAAATTGCAGAAAACTACTCAGAGATAAATCATTCTCCCAAGTGAATCGCCAATTGTTGTACTGCAAAACAACCCCCCCATTTATAACAAACAATAGTTAGGCTTAGAGTTGTAAATGGGGACCCTTTCAAATTTTTAGGCTTAGGATAATAAAACCCTAACTCTAAGAAAATTCCTAGCAAAACCTTGCAAAACTAACTAAGGATCAAATCCATATCGCAGATCACAAATCACACTTTTCCACATGACCATGTTAAAAAACCTTTACAAAAGTGCGATATATGATTAGGTCTCTTGCTGCGATATCATCATCTTGTCATTTCACAATCGAATTTCTCACTTCACATAGTTCGCAAGAAACTTGACCAAGCCATTAAAACAACCACAAACGATTTACGAAATGCGATATTGTGATCTTCGTAATCGCATTTCGCTTAATACATCTGGTAATGCTATATTGTATCCCTTTTAAGACTGTGATGTGCAATTAAGTCCAGTAAAACATGTGGAATAATTACGTTTTAAATGCTAAAACAAACGAGTCGATAGGTTATTGTTATATGGGAATAGTGTCCACACGGATGCTGTTATTCCCACTAAGATGGGTGGCTATCTTAGAAACAAACAATCAAAGTCTACTATTGATTCCTTTTATGAAAATAGATGAGAGGAGAACCAAGAGGGCCAACCTGAGTCTTTCGCTTGATTCCCTCTCCTTCTTGAGAGATTTTTGTCGCTCGCTCTTTGTCTACTCAGTTTCAAAAGGACCTATAGAATCACAACAAAATACTACTATGCAAGAAACAAGGATCTAAATTCACAAATAATGCAGGATCAGATGTACATTAACCATATACAAGCATATATAAACAAGTACACCAGGATATGGAAGGAAACAAGAATAGCTTTAGTCAGATAAAAGTAGCAAGAGGA
>APFE031009794.1:0-38956 GCA_000404065.3 Pinus taeda | reverse complement strand
TCATAAGTGTGCCGAGAATAAATTATTCTACATAGATTGTGAAGAGGAGGAAGAAAAGGAACAAGAAATGTCAAAAGAAGAGGATATACTCCATGAAAAAACCCTAGATAAAGAGGTAATGAATCCAACCATATCTTGTAATGCATTGGCTGGAATTACCACTCCTCAAACAATCAAGATAGAAGGACATATCAAGAAGAAAAAGGTAATATTGTTGATTGATTCAATAAGTACCCACAATTTTATTCATTGTAAGATAGCAAAAGAATTGAATTGCTTCCTATATCTAGAACCAGAGTGTCAAGTGATGGTTTCAAGTGGAGGAACCATAAATTGCTCTGGAAAGTGCCATAATTTCAAGCTATCCATGGGAGAATATGTATTGAATAGCCCAATGCTTTCCATTCCAATGGGAGGTGCTGATGTTGTACTAGGAGTGTAATGGATATAATCCTTGGGTACAATATCTTTTAATTTTCAAGAACTTTTCATGAATTTTTTTGTGGAAGGAAAGGAAGTTGAAATAAGGGGTATTGCAGGGAAACTAGGAAAGATAATTAGCTCTAACGGTATGACAAAGCTTCTAAAAAAGGAACAACGAGGTGTAATTGCACAATTATGTTCGCTAGATGTTTCCACATCAAAATCATCTATTTTTCAAGATCTCCAAAAAGTATTGGACAATCATTCCAAGGTGTTTGAGACTCAAAAAGGTCTCCCACCTATTCATGATCATGATCATGCTATTCATTTGATTCCAGGAAGTGTTCCTCCAAACATTAGGCCGTAGAGATATCACTATGACCAAAAGAGTGAAATTGAACGTATGGTTGCAGAAATGCTAGAGGGTGGTATAATTCAACCTAGTCAAATTTCTTTCTCTACTCCAGTAGTATTGGTGCACAAGAAGGATGGATCATGGCACATGTGTCCGGATTATAGGGAGCTCAACAAGCTCACTATTAAAGATAAGTTTCCCATTCCTGTCATTGATGAATTATTGGGTGAATTGCATGGATCAATTTACTTCACCAAATTGGATCTTCGCTCAAGATATCATCAAATCAGAATGGAGACTGAAGACAGTTTGAAAAGATCATTTAGAACTCATGAGCGTCATTATGAATTTTAGGTCATGCCTTTTGGCCTTAGCAATGCACCTTCTACATTTCAAGGTTTGATAAATTCCTTTTTCAAAACCTTCCTTAGAAAATTTGTGTTAGTATTTTTTTATGATATACTAATCTATAGCAAGTCTTGTAAGGATCATGTTGAACATGTTGACAGGGTGCTACAACTATTGTAGGAGAAACAATTATATGCAAAAAGATCCAAATGTTTCTTTGGAGTACAAGAGGTGGAATATCAGGGTCATATTGTATCTCATGAAGGAGTTAAGGTAGACCCTCGCAAAAATGAAGCCATTAAGGAATGGAAAATCCCCACATCCATGAAGCATCTACGAGGATTTCTCGGGTTGACAAGGTATTATCACAAGTTTTTTAAGAATTATCGGAGAATAGCAGCACCTCTAACAACATTATTGAAGAAAGATGTATTTTCATGGACTCCAGAAGAAACAAAGGAGTTTGAACATATTAAAGAGGCAATGTGCCAAGCACCGGTCTTAGCTACACTGGACTTCACAAAAACCTTTATTGTGGAATGTGATGCTTCAGGAAATGGAATTGGTGCTATTTTAATGAAAGATGAAAGACCCGTTGCTTTTGAAAGTCGCCCAATCAAGGGAAAGTTTTTATACAAAGCTATTTATGAGAAGGAAATGTTGGCAATACTACATGCACTTAAGAAATGGTGACCTTGCCTAATGAGAAGACACTTCAAGGTAAAAACAGATCATGGTAGCCTTAAATACCTTTTAGAACAAAGATTATCCTTTGAAGAGCAACAAAAATGGGTCACAAAAATGTTGGGTTATGACCTTGAAATCATCTACAAAAAATGGAAGCAAAATGTGGTGGCAGATGCACTCTCGAGAAAGGATGAGGATGTGGAAGCATTGTTGTGCACCATTTCTATTATCCAACTAGATTGGATAGATGAAGCAAGGGAGGAATGGAAGAATGACGAAGAAGTGTGGGTACTTATTCGAAATTTACAACAAGATTCGAGTACATCTGATACATTTAGCTAGAAAAATGATTCGTTATGGTACAAATATTGCCTATACCTCTGTAAGTATTCCCAACTCAAACAAAAGATTCTTATGGAATTGCACACTTCGCCCTTAGGAGGGAACTCAGGATTTTTAAAAACTTACCAGAGGGTTAAGAAGGAATTTTTTTTGGATGGCATTAAATCTGATATTCAAAAGTTTGTGGCAGAATGTTTGGTTTGCCAACAAAATAAAGTTGAAACAATTAAGACCCCGTGTCCATTACAACCTTCATCCTTTCCAAGCCAACGTTGGGAGGAGGTTTCAATGGATTTTATCACAGGTTTACCCAAGTCTGAGGGAAAGAGTGTCATCATGGTGGTAGTTGACAGACTTACCAAGTATGCATACTTTTGTGCATTATCACATCCATTTAAAGCCAGTACAGTTTCTACTGCATTTATGGAAACAATTCAAAAGCTACATGGAAACCCAAAGATTATTTGTAAGTGACAGAGATCCCATTTTCACTGGAAATTTTTGGACAGAATTATTTTCTTGTCTTGGTACTCAGTTAGCTCATAGCTCATCTTATCATCCTCAATCTAATGAGCAAACTGAGATAGTAAACAAATGTTTGGAAGGATATCTTCATTGCTTTTTATCTGATAAACAAACACAATGGGTCAAATGGTTGCCTTTGGCTGAATGGTGGTATAACACTTCCCTCCATACTGCAACAATAATGACCCCATTTATGGCACTTTAAGGATATCAGCCACCATCCATCACATCATATTTAAGAGAAAATTCTAAGGTTCAAGCAGTGGAGCATCACAGGCATCAACAACAGGTTCTCCAACTCTTAAAGGATAACCTCATGTTGGCGCAAAATAGAATGAAACAACAGGAAAATCAACATCACAGCGAAATTTTTTTTGATGTAGGTGATTGGGTATTCCTACGGCTACAACCATATAAACAAATGTCCCTCAAGCAAGCTAAGAAGGATAATAAATACCACCAAAGTATTATGGTCCATACAAGGTGTTGCAAAAGATTGGTACTATGGCATACAAATTGGAGCTTCCTGCAGCTTCTCGAGTGCACCAAGTTTTCCATGTTTCATGTTTAAAGAAGGTTATAGGCGACAAGCTCCCCTTTCAAACAATATTTCCAGAATTTGATGAGGAAGGAAAAATTATATTGGAACTAGAAGCAGTCACAAAAACAAGAACTCGACAGCTACGAAATCGATCAATTTCAGAGTATCTCATCAAGTGGAAGAACTTATCTGCTGAAGATTCCACATGAGAGGATAAGAATTTTATACAGAAGCATCCAGAACTACTCAAGCATTGAGGATAGCACTTTTTTTTGAAGGAGAGGGGCATGTTCGGTCCCTATAATACTAGTGATTACCCCATTACTATTGTATTTGTATCACTTATTAATATTGTTATGCCCCTATTGTCCCCATATTGTTATTATTGTGCCCCATAGAACCCCTATATTTTTATTTTTGTGCCTTTGTATTATTATTGTTAGGTCGGCTTGGTTATATTGTGACCCTTTAGACTCCCATATATAGCAAGGAGGTTTTGTCATTTGTATCATCCAAGAATTGTTCATTTGTGTAATGTAAAGGAGGTTGCCCCCTCGAAGAGGCTAAATTCTAAAGCGTTGATCTATCTTTTCTCTCTTTTTGTGAGATGGTTTCATAACAAAGATATAGGAATTGTTTCAACCTCCTCCCATCCTCAGGGGTAGAATCCCCAAGATGAGGAGCTAATCTAACCAACACTGAACAAGAAAACATGAATATAGGCATCTCAACAACTTGCCTCTAAAAGTGAAAAATTGATTCATTTAAGCTCAAAATAACTCCTAAAGCAATGAATCTACCTTCTATTACTATTTATCCATCATATTTACAAGCCATGACATCATTTACATAGGTAAATTATCCACCATGAGAGAGAATCCATGAAAAACATTCAAAAACTCAGAAAATGATCATCTTGAGAAAAATTACCCAACGTGTAGTGCCATTTCCTGGTCCCTTTTGGAGACCTTTCGGGCATCCAAATTGAGTCCATGATAGCTCATTGGAAAGACCTTCAAGTCTAATTTCTAGAACACCTATAATTTATGCATTTGGAACTCATTTGACCCTTAAAACCTTGATTCTCCCTAGGTTGTTTCTGTGTGTCCAAAAATTGGCAGAAAGGTCATTTTTAGGGTGTTTTTTGACCTTTTGGTGGACCAGTTCTGCCTCAAAAAATTTGACACTCGCTAGGGTACATGTACTCACTGCTCTGAATCCAAAAATGTAAGCCATTTCCTCATTGGGTTCCCCTAGGAAACGTGCAGCGCCGGTGGCACTGCACTTCTAGGCAGTTTCCCTATGTGTGCACTTTTAAAAATTTGCAAATGATAAAAACTGCTCAAAACCTGTCCAAAATTGGTGAGAAGAACCACCATCAAGCATCTTGATGAGCCAAGGAAGCTTCGGGAAGCAACCTAAGCCTACCCTCCTCTTTTTTGCCCTTTAGGGCCTGCCTTAACCTAGCTTTCATCTTCTTGACCCTCTTGTTGCAAATCTTGTTTCAGGTCCTGCAATGATAGGCCATGTGTTTGAACATCTCATTGTCTCTATTGGCCTTTCGTAGTAGATTCTCAAGGTGCAGGTTGACTCTCTCAAGCCAAGTCTCCCTATCATCTTCAATTTCTTGCTCAATAGGACTCAAAGTGACTTGTGCTCCTTTGCCACTTTGTCGTTTTACCTTGAGTATTTCCAGCTCCATGAGGATTTGTTTGTCACTCAACTGTTTGTTTTCTTGCTCCACGTATGTGATTGTTTTACGGGAATAGTTTCCACACGGATTCTGCTATTCCCACTAAGATGGGTGGCTATCTTAGAAACAAACAATCAAAGTCTACTATTGATTCCTTTTATGAAAATAGATGAGAGGAGAACCAAGAGGGCCAACCTGAGTCTTGCGCTCGATTCCCTCTCCTTCTTGATAGAGTTTTTCCACTTGCTCTTTGTCTACTCAGCTTCAAAAGGACTTGTAGAATCATAGCAACATACTACTATGCAAGAAACTAGGATCTAAGTTCATAAATAATGTAGGATCAGATGTGCATTAACCATATACAAGCAGATATAAACAAATACACAAGAATATGGAAGGAAACAAGAATAAATTTATTAAGATAAAAAGTAGCAAGAGGATTACAACCATGAACAGCTCTGACCCAGCATCATCCTCCAGCTAAGAAGCCCTTCTTCACCTCAAGCAAACCAAAATCACCCAACACTGTGAATGTACACTAGAATACTAACAACACTTCTCTATAAGTTACAAAATTCGAGCCTCAGGATCTCTGTGATGAGGGATCCATATATAAATGATTAAGAGAGGTGAGTCATCTTTTGGGATCTTGATTAGTGTCCTCTCTCTGATAGTTCCTGCTTTCACTTGGAGAATGATGATCTCTTACTCATCCCTGGTCGAAAATGGAGTGGCAAGTGTCAGAGGGGAAGCTTCTGGAAGATTCCATGATCTTCCACCTAGCATTTTTGTCCCTGCCATTTGTCCATTCCCGACCATCGCACCCTACAGAGGAGCAAATCAGTATGCATCACACCCTGTACATTGGGAAGGTGATATGCATCGCACCCTCTGCATGGAGCTTTCAGTATGGTCCAGTTTTGACCATTTATGAGCAGTTTTCAGTGGATAACTTCTGGGAGATGATGTAATCAGTTGACCTTGTTCCATTAGGCAGTGAAGCAACACTTTTAGGGACTTAAGAGCCCTCAGTTTATGGACATTTGTTATTGGGGTTGAAGTGCCCAAAAATGTCTATAACAGTTATTAAATATTTAGTGGCCCAAGGAAGGATATTCATTTTCCTGGTTATGGGTAGTTATAATCAAGTATCTCATTAAAACCTTTCTCACGATCCAAAGTCATTTCATAGAAGCTTTCAATCTTAATTACTAGATATCGTTTGTGCTGATATATCTTGTCTATCTCAGGAAAGTGACAAAATACATGTCCCTAAGAAAGGTGATGCAGAAGCAGAGCAAACAGACCATTGTTGAAGTTGAGTTTACAGAGATGGTTCCTATCTTTGCTGATACAATTTGTGATGCTGCCGGAGGCACAACATCTTGGGAAGTAATTTACAACAGGTTGGAGGACGAGGTCCTAAAATCAATGTTACGAGAGCAACAACTAACTCTAAAAGGCCTTCAAAACTCCAACGTAGAGATGCTTCATATTCATTCCTCCATAGGATAGGAGCAAGGGTTAAAATCCTCCCCTATACAGACATGATCAGGTGGGTGATTGAAAACCTTATCATTGAAGATAAGCAGTTCAAGAATTCAAAGATGGAGCTCACAGGGTCATTCAGAGCAGAGAATCTGAAGAAGATGTACCACATACCTAATCCCCAGGATATCTACGACGATACATTTGTGTCTAACTTCACAAAGAAGAATCTAGACCCCTTCAAGCTAATTCAAGGTTGGAGGGTGTTGGATAACAAATTCAAGTATGACAAATCAGGCATGTATGCTATAGCCTCTTTGGAAAACCCCTGCAACTATGTAGTAGCCATGTTATGTAGATTGTATGGGCTACTCAGTAATACTAAGTTTTCAATTGAATGGATTCCTCTGATTGATGCATGTGTTAATTCCCATATCATGAATTGGAATTCCATCCTATTTGACAACCTAGCCACCACCATTACCGAATATCGACAGAAGAAAGCCTCCTTTTGAGATAATATCCCTCCCTTCTATTTTAGTTCCTACATGATGGATGCTATCTGTTTTTGCACGACATTTCCAACCATGGGTTGGAAATGGACCTTACAAGATCCTTACCCAATCCATCTGAGTCATAAACAAATATGGGAGTCACATTACATACCTCACTTCTTTAAGCTATTCTATTCTGTTGTGTTACCCCTACATCGAATGATCTTCAATAAGAAAGCCCCTAGGTTCTCCCACGAAGCTGCAGTAGACCTGCTTATTGTTGGCAAGTATTTTATTGAAGAGTGGTTCACCTATTTTAGGGTTTTTGGTAGCACAACTGACCCACACGTCCTTCCTTTATATGTTTCTGATAAGTTATTAGCAAGAGAGATTGCCTACGAGACTATGGGAAGGGACCTGAGTAAAGTTCTCAAAGACGGCAAGAAGTCATTATGGCCCATTTTCCCTGTCAAATGCGGTTCTTTTTCTCTAGCCAATTTTGTTCATGCCACTAAGGAATCAACACATATGGAAGCCCTCAGGCTTCATACATTGCATAAGAGGCAATTTCATCCAAACAAAGTGGCATACAATGTCACTAAGCCATACAATCATGATGATAATCATTTTGAGGATTTGATACAGTCAGTGGTATCCTTCGAACAAGCATTCGAATAGGAAAAAGCGAATCTGAAACCTGAAGATTTTCAAAGATTTTAGGAATTCAGAGATTAGAGGATCCAATGCATATATTAAAACACAAGGATATGTCTACTCCAAGCATCACTATTGATAGTGGAGGTCCTAGCTCTCAAATAGACTCTCAAGTAAACACTGAGAAGACACCAGACACAGGGAAGCCCCAGACGCTGACAACACAGCTGAGTCCAGTAGGAAGTCAGCTGAGAAGCAAGTGATGAGCACCCCCGCTACAAAAATCAGTTCAGAGACCAAAGGTGGTAGTTTGCAGCAAGAGTGGGATCAGTTTAATTAGAAATTGCAAGGCACTCCCAAAGCCTTAAATGCCTAAGAAATAGAGGAATTCAAAACTCCTTCGCATGTTCAAAAAGATATAGATCCCAAGTATGTCGACAAGCAATCTACACCTATGGAGGAACAAGCAACAACGTTCGAGCATACTGAAATTATCCCTGCTCTGCGCACATCAGAGATTGTTCTGAAAATGACTGAAATACCTCCACTTGATGTGTTCTTTAGCCCTCTCCACAAGGTTGTAGTTAGAAGGTAGAGGAAACAGAGAAGGGTAGATGCACCTAAATTCCCACCTGGAAATGAGCCCATGGACATTGTCTGGAAAGACATTCCCTTCAATCCGGCTGAGAACTTAACAAGACTATCACAGTTCACAGAAGCATACGTGTCAACCACTATGGACAAGGCTACTGAGGTCTCTACTCTGCTAAGGGAGAAATAACACAAAATTGCGCAGCTCGAACAAGAACTTGAGGTAAAGAAAGCAAGCGTAAACAAGCAGGTGGTGGAGCAACTAGAGCAATTGCAGCAAGACATGGAGGTCTTGAAAATAATTCAAGAGGCTGATATATCAGCCAAAAACATGCAACTCCAAGAAATGCAACAATCCATGGAAAGATACATAGACGTTCCCACCACTGAGGAGTTCATCAAAGAGGCCTTGGAATTAAATTCCCTTCTGGTGAGACACCAAGAGTATTTCTGCCAAAAGATGTCACATATTACTCCCTATTTGACTACTAGCAACTAGTTGACGGACAAGGCAATCGACCAGAGAATGAAGTTTAATGATTTAAACACTAGAATCTCTGAGTTCATTGAGTGGCAGGAAATAGAGGATGGAAAGAAGGCCAATCCACCCGAGATTGAAGAAACCCATAAACACATTCTCTTTACATATTGGGATGTCAGAATCAAACAGGTTGAGCTAGCAGATGTAAGGGCAACTGGAGTATCAAAGAACATTGTCAAAGCAGTGAACCACATCTTGTTCACCACCAATCTCATCAAGGAAGGCAATGCGAAATAAATGTTTGATTTAACTGCTATGTATAAAGACTGGCAAGAAAAGGCGGGGATTCAGAGAGAGGAAATTGCGAAATTGACCACGACCAACTGGGAATCGTATTGGTAGTATCTGGTTAAGCCACATAGCCAGATTATGACTCTCAATTGTTCCCTTTACATGACACAAAGGATGTTGCCACCACTCACCGATGTGATCTTCACCGGATAGCTCAGGACTCATTTCGGGCCACCTCCTCAAATTCAATCGAATACCGATTTTTGCAATTTAAAGGACAAGCTGGAAGACAGCAAGTCATCCTCTTAGTTTTTTTTATTTAGCCTCTATTTATTTTTGGAGTTAGTTACCTAGTTAGGAGGAAGGTTATTTGAAACCTCCTCAAATTTTGTATAATCTATTTTTACACATTTAGTTAGAGTAGTATTTATACCCTTCTCATGCATTTAGAGAAGGGTCCAGAATTTTATCAAAAACATTTGCAAAGAATGCACTATTGTAAGTTTGTGAATGCTTTGGTGAAATGATGGAACATGATCATTTCTTTTAGATATCAGACTACTTTCCTTTGTTGATGCACTTTTGTATTCTTGGGAGACAATTTGATTTGCAGAAAGAAGATGATCTATGTCATTTGTCAGATGAGCAGGACTTCACACATATGGTACTATTATCGTGTATGATTGATTCTATTTTCATTTAATTAGTAGCAAAACTTTACTTTCATGGATTATATGTGAAATTTATTATTTCTGTTAAGAGTTAATTGTACTTTTGTATGATGCCTAGCTGAAGTTGTGATTTTCATGTATAACTCATCATATATCTGATATATTTTATAAATTCCTTTGACTAACTATTTAGTCAAAGAAATTATCTTTTACGTTTTCATCTCTATTTAATTGTGTTCAATCTTTATTATCATGTGCCAAATAGATATCTTTGTAGATCGCACATCACACAAGAACACCCGGGTTTATATTAGAATAAGTTAGTTAGAGAGATTGCATGGTAGAATAGGTCACTTATATTATCATTATTCTATTTCAAAGCACTCATAAACCACCCACTCGCATCTTAAAACACACACTAGGAAACTGGTCCCATTATATCCAGTCGAAGCCACCACTTTAAATGGAAAAGGAGTTGTCTTAAGGTCCGGACCAGGTGGTTATCCCTCATGTTTCGGAAGTAGAATTTTGAGGCCGCAACAGGTTGTTAGATTTTTGGGTTTGTTTCAACACAAACTGTGTATCAAATTGTACTTGACTGTATTTTTCATATTAATATAAAGATATATGTTTTGTCTATTGCAGTGAGCAAGCTCTTCTAATTTGAAGGGTTTGTGAGTAAGGGAGGGACCGCTTTGCTCACAACTCCCATAGTTTAGTCTTTAGGCATTTTATTTATGTCATGTAGCAATAACTTATTTTTACAGCTATGCACTCTTTCTAATATATCAGTAGCACTAGATTAAATGAACTAGCTTTTTGTTCATGTGTGGAATTTAGTTAATCAGGATTTGATTTCTAATGTTGATTGAATTTCTGAATTATTTGTAAGTTGATTTCTATATCTTTTCTTAATCATCATCAACAATCTTAAGAGATGTAGAGGGATGTTTGATCCACTTTATAGCCTTTACTGCGAAGTGATTGATGCAGGAAAGAGTCATTGGTTTTGTGTGATTGGCTAGTTAGATTAATCAGCACTTACAATGTTAAGCTTTCATATACTTTGCATGCATCTCACAAGCTTACTTGCCCGAGTTGATGATTTATGTTAATCAAATTATAACGTTATAATTTGACTCAACACCATCATTTAAGCCCAATACCAGATAAATACTAAAACCAATCAATGTATCAAATCAAATCATCAAATGAATCACTAAACAAATCAAATCATCAAATCAATCACTAATTTTCAATCAACCATTGCAACTGATCAAAATAAACCAAAACATGCACAACTACTCATCAATATACCAATCCAAACATTATTACCTGTCACAGAAGCCAATTGCCACTACAAACCCTCATCAACCATGTGCTAGAATAGATATGCTATTATTCTAAGTCATTCCCATGTATGTATGCACTTTTCTTTGATAGGACCTGTGTACATATCTCAAAACACTGATAACTGAATCTGCATCTCTATACTACTGAAATAATTACTCAATCACATACTGAACCCATCATAGATCACTGAACTAAAGACAAAGCATCATACAGTAGCATCACTCCTAGTCAACATATCATTCCATAAATAATTCAACCCAACCAGAACTATCAAACATAGATTATCATGAGAGAGACATCATCGAAAGAAAACAACAAACATAACAGAGTTGATTAGACATCATTAAAATCTCATACTACAAAACCCTAGCAGATGTGTGCAACTCTTTTAAAGTACATCCGTGTATGTACGCACTTATACTTCACCACACTTGCGTACAGATCTATCCATACTGCAGAATATATACGTGAATTCCCAGTAGAAGATCTGAGTATGTACGTGACTTCTCAGTTTTAAACCCACGTACAAATTTGTAATCATTGAGACGTACCTTCACCACAACACAAAATTTGTCAATACCAAATCTTGGCATGAAAACTGTTATAGACACACATCATAATATCATCATCACAGATCAATCAAACCATAAACAGATTATTCAATAAGTTGTCATTTTAGATCTGTTAGATCTTATCCATCTCCATTTTCCATGGTGCACTCCTATTTCAGATCAAGTCATTCATAAATAATCCATCACATGCACACCCTTAACACTTGATCTCTGTCTCCTTATATAGTATAAGCCTTAGCCAATACCTTAGCCCAAGCCCTTAGTAATGTTGATGGTATTCTTTGATGAGATCAAATATCCATTGTCGCACTCAATATTATGGGCCAATACCATGGTAAAAAAACTAGGTATTCATAATACCATGGTGCAGAAATTGTACATGACTTCCCTTCATCATACCTGCATATGTACGGGTATTTTCTTCACAAGACCCACATATACTTTCCTTAACTTTAACTTTATCATATTTTTGTCTCTGAATTGATATTCCTTTGTCCATTTCACTTGTTGTATTTGCATAACCATCATGTTGACATCTTTATCAAGTAGGTTTCCATCAAGGACAAACTTTGTCCATTCTCTTTGTCACACTGCATAATCATCATATTGACTTCTTTATCAAGTAGGTTTCCATCAAGGACAACACATTAGTCATTATTCCAACAATCTCCCCCTTTGAACTTAATGGAAATCACTTTGGTGTTTGGTCGCCATCACCTATAAATACCTATAAACACATATATATACATATGAAAACACCAAGATACTCTCCCCCTTTGAAATCATGGGAAAAGGGATAACCAATGTTGAATGAATACTTCTTTCTCCCCTTGTAGAGGCGATCACTGTAGGTATTATTTGCTGAATGTGAATACTAACCATACTCCCCGTAAGCATATGTTCAATATTCTGGAAGATTTTCAATGAAGTACATGACTATATGACCCAACCAAATATGACCTTTCCTATCACCAAGGACTCATGCTTACATCAATCACCCAACACGTGAGGTTACATATTTGACTCAACATTACACCAAATGCCCAAAATGTGATTACATACATAATTGACTTGAATCCAATAGTCCAAGAATGACTAAGTTTTACAATGATTACATCATGGGTCACATGACCTTTTCATCAAGAAACAGATATTGCATTTATTATCAAAACCAAAGACAAAGACCTCAACCATGTGGTAGCAAGACCATAATAGTCATAATAGGATATTGCAACATAGATAACAACAATATGAAAAACAACATGCACATCCTTATCATCAATATAAAATATAAGACAATGTAGCTTCAATATCATCAACCTATGACCAAGTATGCAGCATTAACAAATTGTAGCAACAACATAAGATTGTTTCATAGAGATCTATTACCAACTCATCTTCTTGACCTCATCAAGGTCAAATTTCTCTTTCCCTTTGTAGAATGGCCCTTAACATATCTCTTCATGCATCAATAATGAATATCATCATAAAGTAAGGTAGGACAATGTAGCATCAATCTTCATCACGATGTGACCAAATCTTTCAAGCACCAATATGTGACCGAGTAGTTGTAGTAGTAGTATATCAATAACCATCCTCTTAATTTCATCATATGCATATATCAAAGATAAGGATAATATTCAACATCAATCAAGTTTATCAAGAAGAATCATAACACCGTATGCAACTCAAGTGATCATCCATAATATTCCTATCTGCAATTTATTGATATCCCATGACCTAGAGATAGCAATATGAACTCATCATCATCAACCAAGCATAAGACTGTGCAATCAAGATTTGTTACTAACCCATCTTCTTGATCTCATATTATCAAGATCAACATGCTTTATATACGAAGAGCCATGGTCCTTAAGAAACATACCATATGTAACATAACATATACATCTATCATCACCATGTAACATATGTGAGAACCAAAAACAACACTTATAGACATCATTCCATAACTGCACCATATGCAACTTATGCATCATTGAAGACATAATGACAGAAACATATAAGTAGTGAGTGAAACTCATCATCATCAACTAATGTCAATAAGGACCATAGTATGCATATCCTCTTCATGCAATTATAACCAACATCCAAGACTTCATCATCATTAATGACAAAATAACAACATATGCGACTTCAGCAACATATACACATCATCATGCAACAAGGAATTCTTAAGAAATCATAATGCCACTAATGCACCATTAGAAGCATAGTAAATACTTCCCCTGAACCTGTGTCATCTATTCAAAGCCGGATCTAATCATATCCATCTTCATCCATCAGTACAACTATCAAAAGAAACATATTGCAGCAACTCATAAATCATCATAAGACAATACTACTTCTAAGTAGTATCTGAGCATCAACAGACTATAACCAACCAATATCAGAACCAAAAAGCCAAAGAATAACTAACTGAATCATATCAGAACTTCTCCCTAAGTCTGTCCCACGATTTCTTCATCTTAGATAAACATACACGATAGTCTAGACCAAAACTTGTGTATATACGCCACTGTCCTTTATGAGATCCACGTATAGAAAGTAAAATGTTTAACTTTCATAGCCACAACCCCCCCAAGCATGTACTGAATGTTCATGTTTCATTGTTACTACATCAAATGCACGGTCAGTAATATAAGCAACATGACTATCAAATCAATATGGGAATCATCATCAAGATATACATATGTATAGCTCCCCCTGAGATCATACATCGTTGATCCTGAGGACCTAATAATTATCTTCTACTCCTCATGAGATCATATACCTCACATCATTTCTGCAGTCACTTTGAGAAATATTATTTTAAGAATAATGTATTGCAATAGAGATCACCTTCTTTTACTCTGAGTTTGAATCCTCCTCATTTCTAGGAGAATTTAGTTCTTTAAACACGTATAATTTTTATGGATTTTTGTATCCTCTTGCTATGACTTTTCTAGTTTCTTCATCCATAACCTTGCACTTGGTTGAAGTAAACACAATTATATTTCCTGTATCCACCATTTGACCTACACTTAGAATATTTTTCTTTAAACCTTGAACTAATAAAGTATTAGTTGCTCCTTTATGTTTATTAATTTTGGCTCTACCTTTTCCCATAACTTTTACTGGAGCATTATTTCCAAGAATAAACTTACCATATTGGTTTTTCTTGAGAGAACCTATCTTACTCTTATCTCCAATCATGTAATGAGAGAATATGTTGTCTATGTACCATTCATCTTCATCTTCAAACAAACAGAGAGAAATATCACACCTTGTATGTTATTCTTCTTTATGCTTATTATGAAAAATGTTGGTGGATCCATCTTTCTCAAGTCTTTTGACATTATCTGATGGCTTGCCATGTTGTCTTTGGTGATTCATTGATTTGTTCCTGCATTCTTTTGCTACATGTCCAAACTTGTTACAAGCATAACATCTTATATGAGCAGAGGAATCATAATATTTTTATTTCATATTTCTTATATTTCAATCAATAGATTTGTGACCAAATATGTTGCAAGCAAAATAATATCCCTTAAAGAGACCAGAATACCTAGAATTTGATGGTCTTTCTGTAAAGCGGTTATTTTCTTAAGATCGAAACAATCTACTTCTTCCATTGACTGCAACATGTCCATGATTATGACATATAAAGCATTCAACATTATTGGTCAGAGGAGAGAATCTATTAAAATCTTTATTATTGGGAGAAAATTATTTCTTTTGGAAATTTGTCTTCTTTCGATGTTGATATCGTTGATTTCTTATCTGTTTGATAGGAATTGAAGATTTCATAATGTTATATTTCAAGATCATTATATAAAACATGAGAGACCTTTGACTACTAAGAATGTTATCCAAAATCTTTGACTATCTTGAAATCTGAAGTGTTTATCCTTTTCTTCTAATTTACCTTTTAGAATGTTTACCTCAACTTCTGTTCTTTGGTATTAATTTTCCTTTTCAATGTACTATTTTCTCATTCCTTCTTCAACCTTTCTTCATTCTTCCATTTGCTCCTTTAAGTTGATAATTTATTCCTTCATCCCATTATCTTGTTCTTCAAATGCTTGAAGCAGTTCTTCATTTCGCTTGTTTGACTTTTCAAGATCTACTTTTAGAGAGACAATCTCTGCTTCAAGGCCTTCACAATATTGTTTAGATTCTATTGCAGCATTTACTGATTTAATATGACTCCTGATATCATATGCCTGCAACTTATCTTTAAGATTAATAATATTTTTTAAGGCAAGATCAAGTTTTCTTCTAAGATTAAGAACTTCCTCTATTATATCTTCTTCTGAATCACTAACATACTCATAGAGTCATATTTTGATGCATCATTATTTTCTTTAGAAATAAGGTTACTTGTTGGTTCTTTTAATGAACAATATTCCTTTGTTATTCCTTCATTGATTGCATGTAGCTTATCCCATAATTCCTTTGCAGTTCCATAATGCGTAACCCTATTTAATGTTGAATCAAGTATGTTATTAATGATGTCACTTAATGCCTTACTTTTCTTTTGCACTTCTTTGTCTAATGGAGGAATTTTGGTGAAGGCATTACATACTAAATACTAAACATCACGGTTCATTAGATTAGACATCACCTTTTCTTTCCATTGTTGATAATTATCATTGCTTAGCATAGGTACCCCTTCATTTTCCATTGTTTCTGACTTGCCTTGTTCTTCTGCTTCTAGGAAAATGAATTTTTAATCTATTTTCTCTTCAGAATTCTTACTTTCACTTATACCCATGAGTGCAAGTTCGGTTGCACTGTCATCTTCACTATCATCATTATTACATAGACAAGGAAATGGACCATAATTAGAACAAAAACCCATACCTAATATTTCTTTGTTATAGTCTTCTTCATTCTTGATCAATAGAAAGTGGGGTGCTCCAAAAACTAAATATTTGTTGACATTTGTAACTCTTATTGCATTTGATATATCATTGTCACTACCACAATTTTTTGATTCCTTCCTTTGAGATATCTTCTTCTCTCCCATCATCGTTGATCCACTCCAAGTGATTAAGCTTCAACTAAAGTGACCTACTCTTTATACCAATTGTTGGGAAAAATACTGGGGGGGGGGGGGGGGTAGGGAATCAGTATTTTAAAACTCACGTAAACCGTTCAATTTCTTATTCATATATTTGTATGCTATTGTTATTAAGTAAACCAGCATATGTATGCGACTATGATGAAGGAAACAATGTATATATAGTTAGCTAACTTTTCATATATTTCATTTTGTTCTACTTAAACCATTATGTCATTACTTCATTAGCCTTTAATTGAACAGTAAGAACAGAATCAATCATCACACATAAGAAACACGTCAACTCATGAGGACACCAGGATTTTTTAGGTGGAAACCCAATGTGGGAGAAAACCACTGCTACCGTCGTCTGTGTCTTCATCTTTTATTATAAAGGAAAACATCTTACAGTCTTTTACTAGCGTAGACTCATATCAATACGCAAACACCCACATACAAAAGGCAACAACCCTCACTCATTCTCTAGCAAATTTAATGGTAGGAGACCTTTGACTACTAAGAATCTTATCCAAAATCTTAGTACTATCTTGAAAGCTCAAGTGTTTATCCTTTTCTTCTAATTTACCTTTTAGAATTTTTACCTCCACTTCTGTTCTTTGCTATTAATTTTCCTTTTCAATATACTACTTTCTCATTCCTTCTTCAACTTTTCTTCATTCTTCCATTTGTTCCTTTAAGTTGATAATTTATTCCTTCATCCCATTATCTTGTTCTTTAAATTCTTGAAGTAGTTCTTCATTTCGCTTTTTTGACTTTTCAAGATCTGCTTTTAGAGAGACAATATCTACTTCAATGCCTTCACAATACTGTTTAGATTTTATTGCAGCATTTACTAATTTAATATGACCCCTGTTATCATATGCCTACAACTTAACTTTAAGATTAATAATATTTTTTAAAGTAAGATCAAGTTTTCTTCTAAGATTAAGAACTTCCTCTATTATATCTTCTTCTGAATCACTAACATACTCATATTTTGATGCATTATTATTTTCTTTAGAAATAAGGTTACTTGTTAGTTCTTCTAATGAATAATATTCCTTTGTTATTCCTTCATGGATTGGCTATAGCTTATCCCATAATTCCTTTGCAGTTCCATAATGCGTAACCCTATTTAATGCATAATCAAGTATGTTATTAATGATATCACTTAATTCCTTACCATTCTTTTGCACTTCTTCGTCTGATGGAGGAATTTTGGTCAATCCATTGCATACTAAATACCAAACATCACTATTCATTAGATTAGACGTCATCTTTTCTTTCCATTGTTGATAATTATCATTACTTAGCATAGGTACCCATTCATTGTCCATTATTTCTGACTTGCCTTGTTCTTCTGCTTCGAGGAAAATGATTTTTTAATCTATTTTCTCTTCAGAATGCTTACTTTCACTTTTACCCATGAGTGCAAGTTTAGTTGCATTGTCATCTTCACTATCATCATTATTACATAGACAAGGAAATGGACCATAATTAGAACAAAAACCCATACCTGATATTTCTTTGTTATAGTCTTCTTCATTCTTGATCAATAGAAAGTGGGGTGCTCCTAAAACTGAACATTTGTTGACATTTGTAATTGTTACTGCATTTGATATATCACTATCACTACCACAATTTTTTGACTCCTTCCTTTGAGTTATCTTCTTCTTTCCCATCATTGTTGATCCACTCCAAGCGATTAAGCTTCAACTGAAGTGACATGCTCTTATACCAATTGTTGGGGAAAATGTTGATGGGGGGGCGGGTGAATCAGTATTTTAAAACTCACGTAAACCGTTCAATTTCTTATTCATATATTTGTACACTATTGTTATTAAGTAAACCAACGTATGTACGCGACTATGATGAAGGAAGCAATGTATATATAGTTAGCTAACTTTTCATATATTTCATCATTTGTTCTACTTTAACCATTATGTCATTACTTCATTAAACTTTAATTGAACAGTAACCATAACAGTAAGAACAAAATAAATCATCACACATAAGCAACACATCAACTCGTGAGGACACCAGGATTTTTTAGGTGGAAACCCAATGTGGGAGAAAACCACCACTACCGTCATCTCTGTCTTCATCTTTTATTATAAAGGAAAACATCTTACAATATTTTACTAGTGCAGACTCATATCAATATGTAGGCACCCACCTACAAAAGATAACAACATTTGCTCATTCTCCAGCATCCACTGGAAGGGAGCTCCAACCCCCTAATCTCGTTTACCGACACCCACCAAAAGGGCGCTACAACCCCATGATCAAATTCACCAACTACCATTGGAAGGAAGCTTCGACTTCGTCACTAAAGGCTCCAACCCTCAACACCTCTATGAACCATGTTTCATAATATTTCATACTAGATCCACCTGACCCAAAACATAAAACTTGTAGGCCACTTTTCATCATATTTTCAAACTGGACCCACTACCATCATTTAAGCCCAATACTAGATAAAAATATTGAAACCAATCGTTGTATGAAATTACTTAATCATTGAACCAATCAAACCATCAAATCAATCACTAAGTTTCAATCAACTATTGTAACCGATCAAAATAAAATAGAACATGCGCAACTACTCATCAATATACCAATCCAAACACTATTACCTATCACAGAAACCAATTGTTGCTACTACAAACCCTCATCAGCCATGTGATATAATATATACACTATTGTTTTGAGTCATACCCATGTATTTACGCGCTTTTCCTTAAGAGGATATGCGTACATATCTAAAAATATTGATAAATCTTTGTACTACTGAAATAGTTAATCACGAACTGAACCCATCACAGATCACTGAACTAAATATAGAGAAACATATAGTAGCATCACCCCTAGTCAACATATCATTCCATAAACAATTCAACCCAACCAGAACTGTCTAACATAGATTATCATGAGAGAGACATCATCGACAGACAACAACAAACATAACAGAGTTGATCAGACATCATTAAAATCACATACTGCAAAACCCTAGCAGATGTACACAACTCTTCTAAAGTACATCTGTGTATGTACACAACTTCTTAGTGTCAAACCCATGGATAGATTTGTAATCACTGAGACATACCTTCGCTGCAACGCAACATCTGTCAAAACCAAATCTTGGCATGCAAACGGTTAAAGACACACATCATAATATCATCATCATAGATCTATCAAACCATAAACAGATTATTCAATAAGTGGTCATTTTATATCTATTAGATCTAATCCATCTCCATGTTCATTGGTGCACCCCTATTTCATATCAAGTCATTCTTAAATAATCCATCATATGCACACCCTTAAAATTTGATCTCCATCTCCTTATATAGTATAAGCCTTAGCCAATACCTTAGGCCAATCCCTTAGCAATGTCGATGGTATTCTTTGGCGAGATCAAATATCCATTGTCGTGCTTAATACCATGGTAAAGACCCCTGGTATTCATAATACCATGGTGTGGAAATTGTACGTGACTTCTCTTCATCATACCTGCCTATGTACATGACTTTTCTTCACAGGACCCATGTATAGTTTCCTAAACTTTAGCTTTATCGCCTTTTTGTCTCTGCATTGATATTCCTATCTCCATTTCACCTGTAGCATCGGCATAACAATCATGTTGACATCTTTATCAAGTAGGTTTCCAACAAGGACAACCTTTGTCCATTCTCTATGTCTCAATGCATAATCATCATGTTGTCATGTTTATCAAGTAGGTTTCCATCAAGGATAATGCATTAGTCATTATGCCAACAACAAATTCTATGGGGTAATTTTTTTTATTAACTTGAATGTTTTTAGGATTCAATCCAAGTGGAACCAACTCAAAAGAGTCTCGTCAACATGTGCAAAAAAATATCTGAAAATTACTACTATTTTTCTACAACAGAATTCTAGAATTGTGAGCTAGTGAACCAATCCAAGTAGCTCAATGATGGATATGAATTTTAAAATTTGTTCTAAAGATGAATCATGGTTGTGACTCCATAAATAACCTGCAAAACAACTCACTTCAATTATTTAACCAATATAACTTACAACAAAGGAATAATGAATACTAAATGCAGAAATAAGAGATGCAAATGAAAAAGACATTCAAATAAAATAAATAAATTATACAACAAGGCTCTAAAGCTCCTAGGATGGCCAAGCTCAAGGATACTCAGAGTTCTATGAAGGAAACCAAGATTTAGAAGCTAAAAATGACACCAAACTTCGTTAGTAGAGTCAATCCAAGTACATCCCTACTAGAAATGAGAGTAGAACTACTAAATAACAAGTTTTCTCCTCAAAAAGACTAAGAAAGTACATGCCCCTAGAGGAATATTCGAATTGGTACTTATAGAAATTGATGGGGAAGAATCCTCCTTGAAAGAAGGCAACTTTCCTCCCCAAAATCCCTCAAAAAGTGGATCTAATTCCCAACCTGAGTAATCTTCATTTAATGACGGGGAACACATTCCTAGATTTTCTCAATCAGTGGAGCTCCAGAACCTATCAATAATTTTGTGATATCCAGTTCATTTATTATCCATTCTTGGTCCATCCTGTAGTAGGGAGAATGTCTCTATATTATCTCATTCAAAATTTACTCAATATTCTACAAAAATAATTCATATTAGGTACATAATATGCAATTATCTTTAAACCTTCATAAGAGCATATTAAAGCTAAAAAAACATTATTAAATGTAGAAGGATATATTTAATATAGCCTTTATGTGCCTAAGAAAGGTTAGATGAGACTTAATTTGTGTCTAATTTAGATTCCCATCACACCCCCCTACAGAAATTGTTTCTCATCCTCTGAGAAACCTACTCATCTTCCTTGCTTTAATATTGTTTTGCTTGTTGCTTCATTTCCTTCTCCTTATGCTTCTCTAACTGCTTTTCTACGTGTTTCTCTAACATCTGCACATCCCTTCTACCATCTTAAGGACTTCTTAGCTCTCATTTACTCATGTCTAGATCTTTTGTCCCAATACACTCTTGTAGGTAAAATGGTGATCTTGTTGATATCACTTTCATTCAAATGTATTTCCAATCCTATTACTATTGTCACAAACTCTTGGTCCTTTGGATTCTTTAGGTTGAATGTAAATTTCAATGCAAGTTCATCGTCATACCCCTTTAACTTTTTAAGGAACCCAATCTAGTAGAAAAAAATTGATAGTCTTGTGTCCAAGTTGAGGAAATAAAAATTTCAACATGCACCCTTGCCCTATTCAACACACCATATTCTTAAGAAAATTATTAGCCAATCCAGCTATTTTTTCTTACTATAATCTAAAATGTAAATTTGCAGAGTACCTTTTCTTCACGACTGAGGTGTTTTTGGAATGCTTATGCCAAATGTTGGAGAGAATGAAATTTTACTTACATTTCCTTTGAATATTTCCTTGCTTCCCAAGGCTCTAGTGCTTGTTCTAGGTGAAATTTGCCTTCCTGTAGCACATTGTTAGCTTCCCATAATAGATTGTCTCAATCCTATAGAAATATATGTTGAACTTGTAGTAGCCTATTATGATCCTATAGCACACAACTTGAATCTTGTAGCAACTAATCTTTCCATGCCAAGAGGTGGTGAGTCTAAATTTTTTTCTTCATTTATTCATTTCTTTTTCCATTTTTTTTTTTCATTGCATGCAGAATAAAAGCAGAGTGCTTTGAGTCAACTGAGTTGGCCCCACCTACCCCTTCGCACTCTTTTTTGTTTATTGTGACTTTTATCTTGTTCCTATCCCACACATGTGGGTGTGTTAGTGTAAAATTAAAGTTAATTGTTAGATAAGATCGAGGTTTCTCTGCTACTAATTTTGGCTATTAAAAAAAAAAAACATTTTCCTTCATACACTTGCAATGTTTTTTTAAGCCAAAATAAGTCTGTAGAAGAGGTTTTGAGGATTGCATACCTGGGCCTTACTATTGATGTGTTTTTGCAGATGATATTAAGGCTACAGGTATGACTGTTGAAGCTGCCTTTGTGGTTCTGAAGCTGATGTGTTGATCACTTAATGTTTGCATGTTGCTGGCTTCTTGAGGTTTCATATTCTTATGCTCGTTGCTCCATGATTTGGTCTTTCTTTTGAACATAATATTTTGTAGATATTTCTGATAGGTCCCTGACTTAGTGAAGTTTTTTTATGCATGTTCTTCAAATGGTGGATTGATATTTTGTTGTTGGAGATGAACAGTGACCTTGTAGTAGCTCCTCAAGATTTGTGTGGCTATCCAAGATCACTGAGATGGTACTTCAATGTTTTAGGATGGTTAAGTATTCATTACAATGTGGTCAAGTGCATCCAACTGTGGTTTTGTAGGGTTTGTGCAAGCTTCTTCAAGATTCGATTCTTTCTTGTAGTAGTCACATAGACCCCTCCAAGACCACACTAATCTTCATGAAATGCATTCAAAAGCTCTGATAATTTGTGATGAGCTCATGGATAGGAACTAGAAACTTTGGTGGTGGTGAAAATTGTGGAAGAAGGGGTGAAAATGGGTATTTTTCATGGACATAGATGAACTTCTGGATGGATAAGTGACGAAATGGTGTGGAGGATGGATCATGGAGGTGTGATAGACTTGTTTTTTCATTCCCCTAAGGAAAACATAAGGTCTGACCCCTCTCTCTATGTCAATCACAATCCTTTAGCAATTCTAATCAATCCTATAACACTACAGGACAATCATGTAGCAAAATTGTTTAATCTATATCTCTCAAATGGTAGATTGGATTCACCTTAAAAAACTTGAGCATGTTTCCATCATCCCTATGAATCTTCCCATAAAAAATATTGGCCAATGGATGCATGAATCTAAAGAAAAAATAAAAATGGTTGTAGGTGATGGCAGTAGATTTCTCAAAAACTATGGACTGGAATTTGCTCAAATTTCTTGAGCATGTTACCATCATCCTTATGCATCTCCCCATGAAACAACTTGACCAATGGATGCACGGTTTTCAAGATATGGGAAAAACAATTTCTGCCTTGGTTTTTTTACAATCTTGCAGCAACACAAAACTTTCTTGTATCAACTATAGGATGGTGAGAAAAATGAATTGAAAAGGCTTGGGAAATATGGTTGAAGGTTGGAAATGGATGAGGGTGATGGATTGAAATGGCCTGGTCCTTCTAATGCGGTTTTCACATAAGGTAAGAATCCCAAGGTTAATTATTTTTTACTTTTTGCTTGCCCCACTACTTATTTATTTCTTTTTCTCTTTTGTGGCTTTGGCCTAATTAATTTCCTTATGCAAGTGGAGGAATACCTCCATGCAAACACATAGATGCAACTGGAGCAAAAAAAAAAATCTTTCATCTTTTATTTTCTTTTTTTCTATCTTTTTTTTTTTTCTGTTTTTTTTCTTTAGGCCTACTAGCTACCTCAATGAGATTTTCAACTAGTAAGCCTGTCTGGGTGCCTCAAAAGAGGTTTTCACCTAGGATTTTATTATTTTTTCTCTTTTTTCCAACTCATTGACTACCACATGGATGTTTTCAATCAATGAGCCAATCTCAGGCACCTCAAAGGAGGTTTTCACCTGAGATTTTATTTTTTCCACTTTTCTTGTCCTTTTTTTTTCACTTTTTCCATTTTTTATTTCCTTTTTTTATCCTACCCTACTTGAAAAAGAGGAAATATATTTCAAGTATACGAATACTTCCAATCGAGCCATGTATGTACCAAGAAGACAAATACACTCATATGCAGCTTTGAAATATGTGCTTCAAAATATACCAATATGTGAGAGATCAACTTCTTTGATTGAGATGAGATCAGGAATTATTGAAGAGAATGTAGTTACAATTTGATGATTGAATTGAACCAGATTTCAATATAGTTTTGATGTCCTAGGTTCACTTTCTCATTTAGATCATGTTGTATGTCTTCTTCTCCCTTGAAGTTCAGATCTTCTTCTTTTTTGTTGATTATTCTCTAGAACACATAGAGGATATGATGGTAAGCATAATGGAACTTTTTCAATCTTTGATTCTAATGTCTGCTCTCCATCAAATGTAGATCGTGATTCTTTGGTCTCCTCATTTGAATCTTATTTTTCTGAATGTTGTTTCCATGGCATCAAGAGAATCTCTTTTTGGAAATACTCTTCTTGATCTACGATGAATACCATTTAGATCAAGAGGAGTTGTTTGAAATTATTGTACCTCATCATTGTAAGTGGGTTGATCTACTTCGTTGTTTGGGTTTGGGAATGGTGGTACAGGTAGTTGAGTGGGAGTGGATCTTTGAGATGGATGTGGTTGGAGTTTTGGTTGTGGTGGAGGTGGATGGTATGGATAGCATGGATTTGGATATGGAGGATATTGGGGAAAATATTGAGGATATTGTAGATTTCTCCCATAAGGTCCTTGCCACCCTTGTTTCCAAGATTGGTTTTGGGATTGAGATGGTCAAGGTTGCCAAGAAAAGGGTGTGTTCTAATTACTTTGAGATGGTTGTGCATAACCTTTAAATTCTTAATTAGGTTCTTGCATCATACCAACTTGACTAGACTTCCATGGTATTCTTGGAGCTACATAACGAAGTTTCTTTGGTGATTGACTTGCTCCATTGATCTCCTAGCAAACTTCCTTCCACCTTGGTAATAATGAGAAATATTTAGTAGCATGTGATTCTACATGGATAACACAAATATAAACATCCTATTTTTACTCATTTTGCATTCTTAACACATCTATTTGTTCACATAGATTTCTAAGAATTTATGTTTTAAAATTATTAAGCAAATTTCCAAGTTTAGCTTGACTTACTAATCTCGATGTTGATTTTCTTAATGTTGTCCTTCCTCTTGATATGCACTTCCATATTTCACAAATTTCTTCAAATGATAATTAGCATACATCACCTCTACTCATGATATCAAGGAGATCAATCCACTCATCCCTAATTGTTCTATGTAAGACAGTTTTTAGTGTGTCAAATCCTAAATGATGTAATTTTTCCCTCTTAACATTATACATGAACCTCTCTATTAGATCCTCAAGGCTCTCAACTTCTTTTTGAGTCATTCTAAAGATTATGTCTTTAAGATCATGATCTTTATATTTTTCTAGAAATGTCTTTTGCACATCAATCGATGATCTCATCGAATTAGTACCCAAACTCATAAACCATTTAAGAGCTCTATCCTTCAATGTTGTTTGAAACAATCTCAAGTTTATAGTGTTTAATAAGTAGCCCTAAGATCTACAAAGTATTTCAAAATCAAAGAGAAAGGTTTATGGGTCTTTGACCTCATACCATGGAAGTTGGGTAGAAAATATGGAGGGATGTTCTTCATATGAGCACTAATATCAATATCGTGAATGGGAAATCCAAGAGGATCTTCCTCATTGTCATCATCTCCATCCATTTCTTCTACCTTTTTTGCCAAATTTTATTCTTCTACCTGCAAAAGTGGAAGGTGATGTGGTTCTTGTTGCACTACGTGATCAAATGGGGATTGTTTGGTGTTGGAGAAGTATTTTTTATGTTTTCGTAATTTTTTTTTTAATAAGAATGCTAATGCAATGCAATATGCCTATTTTTTTTACATAAAGTAAAAGAAATGAATAAACTTGGGAAGAAAACAATTCATACTTTGACACCTCCCAGGCAACAACGCAAAAAAAAGTGATGATCCCCAGTACTACAACAAGAATGTTGCAACTACCAAGGTCACCAACTTAAATTATCAACCCGAGGTTTGCACAAACTTAAGAGGTGTCGACAGTATATGTGCAATAGGAAATGTGTCCTCCTTTCGTTGCTCTAATTGAATGTCGTACAAACTTAAGAGGTTGCAGCGCTATATGTGTAGTAGGTGGTGTACTTTTACCTAGGTTGGTGAAAGGGACTAAAGTACTCTATGTTTGTAGAAAGAAAAAGCACAACTAATCCTAACTGCATAAAAGAAAACCTTCTTACTTTTGCATAAAGAAAACCTAATTACTTGTGCAGAGAGGAAATTCTAATACTTTTGTAGAAAGGAAAGGCTATTCTACTTTGCATGAATGTAAATGCTAATGCTACTTGAATAAATGTAAACATTAGCATATTTGTAGAGTGTAAATGGTACATCAAAAGGAAACCTAGACTATGTAATAGAAATAACAATGTTGGAAATGGAAACCCTAGCTTAAGATTTATGTAACAAAACCTAATCATGAAATCATTCTTCAATCATTGTATTCAAGATAGATTTTGTCAACAGATTTCATAAGGTGCTTCATAAAGTAATCATGGAAATCATCATTATGATCTTCAATTCATGAATCTATCCACTAACCATAACTTCAGAGGTGAATTGCAATGCAGAAGAGGAAATGCTTGTGTAACACCCTCCTCCCACATCTACCCAAAAATCAGCCAACCAGAGTAAACATGCGACAAGAGGCCACTATGATATGATTCGACCTCTTAAGTCACCTTAAGGAAGTGGAACCGATGGAAACACACCATATAAACATCCAACATCATCATCAAAACCCTAAATAAATTAGCCACTCAGACAACTTGTCCCTAAGTCCCACTACTGTTTTAGATCTCTTGGGCCATAGTAGCTCTCATGATATGGGAAAGGGAGAGACCAACGACCTAAAGTCACTCTCACAATCCTACCTTCCAGTGTCTATGGACCAAAATTGTCAGTGTTGTGCCAGCGAATCCGAGATTTGAGCCACTTTTTTAGGCCCAGAGCCCAGGTCACTACCCAAAACTAAACCATCTATCTAGATTAGTAAATTAACATGGAAATGATAGCATTAAATCAAATACTTATTCAAGACCTTGATTGGATCCCTACTAGCCATGACAGGCATTATGTCAAACATATCATTGACATCTAATCTACCGGGGTAAACAACATAGTTAAGTGTAGGGATCTCATACTTATTTGAGAATTGCTATGAACCATTATTCCCTCATGCCATTTGCTACATTATCATCTATTAGGTCATAGGCACATTATCCATTCACATACAAGTAAAAACATGCTGCGAACCATACATAGTTGTTGTCATAAAATGTGCATATAACCAGCATAATAGGAACAAAAATACAATAAACATATCAGCCATCAAATCCATAAATACAACAGTACCTTTACACATTAAAATGAAGGGAAAGGATTTCTCATTAATGAATGTAATGAACCAACTAGAGATGGGACTACCACGTTCCACCTGACCATAGAATGGCTGAGCCAAATCTCTCTTCAGCCATTCACCCCCGTGACATATTCCAAGCATGAATTTGGGATTTCATAGAACACATCAATAAAAACTCATCCAGGGCTTCCAAATGCCATCCACCTCAACCCATCAAACAACAATTCCACCTCATGGTCAGACATCACCAAAACCATCTTGAGAGAGGTCTCAATCCAAGCCTTCCACGGCTTCCAGAGCGTTTGTTCCAACCAAGGCTTCCAGGACTAGTAACTCAACCCACAACTGTCGTTGGGCTTCTAGAGTGTTTGTCCAACCAAGGCTTCTAGGACTAGTAACTCAAGCCACCAAGGGTTTCTAGATCGTTTTTCCAACCAAGGCTTCCGGGACTAGTAACTCAACCCAAGTTGTTATGGGGCTTCCAGAGCATTGTTCCAACTAGGGCTTCCAGGAACTAATAACTCAACCCAAGCTAAGGAATCTTGAGAACCAACCAAAAAAAAATCATGAAAGTAAACCCACAATCACCATGGCTATCCAGGAAATGGCAAGGCTAGGCAACCCACTGTCAATCCAGGCAACTTCCATGCCAATGATAGATCACAACCAAGAAACCACATGCATATGTCATGCATGCCAAAACTAGTGAAGAAATCATACATTCAACTCGATACCTACAAGAAAATATGATGTAATTGCTAATGTCGATGCCTTCTTGTGCTTTCTTGCTCTTCCTTTTGCCTTATTTCTCCAAGAATCCAAGTATGCCACACCCTCTAAGAGTGCTCCAAGAAAAATAAAGTATCCAAGAGTATGAGAGAGAGAATAATGAGAGAGAGCTCCAACACTAAACTGATAAAAGGTTACCAAATGATCCTCAAAAGCCTTTTTATGAATGAGGCCTTTATTTTCTTCATTTTCCATTATTTTCCATTATTTTCCTTCATTTTCCTCCTCACATGCAAGCTGTCACCTTTCACCTCCTTTTTCTCCTAATTTCCATTATTTTCATAAATAAATATGCCAAAATTCCTTTTAATTCCTTAGCCATTGTCTTTGCCAATTTCCTTAGCCATAAAAAACCAAATGAATACCCCCTAGGATCTCTTGCCCAACATTCAGCTTGGAATAAGTGTCTTGGTCATTGGTGGTTATTGTTTTTAACATTTATTACACGAAATTTTCACTAGGGTTGTTACAAAACCCTCCCCCTTGGGGGAAACTGACCTCAATGTTCAATCACACAAATACCTCAGCAACCTGCTAAAAGAAGACATACTGCTTTATGGAGCTTATTTAACACAGTTCGATGCAGTATTTATAATGAAAGATCTGCTCAAGAGAAAAAAACATCATGACAACATATCGCATAGTGGAGTTTTATAACACAGCTCATTACGGTATTTACAATGATCATCCTATTGAGTTTCAACTCATATGACATCATAACATCATGATAACATAACCACATGATATCATAATAACATAACACCCATACCACTTAATGGAGCTTTATAACAAAACACGTTATGGTATTTACATCCATACATGGGTGTACATATAACAACATCATCAAAATATATATACCAAAACATATGCCAAATCATATATCAAAACATATATCAAACATATACTAACATCATATCTAAGCATATATATCAAAACATCATACAGCATATATCAACCATCATTAAGCATATATCGATAACCATAAAGCATAAACCAACATAAAGCAAATACTAAACCACCATGAAGCATATAACAAGCCATCATAAGTAAATACTAAACCACCATAAAGAAACTACCAACCACCATAAGCAATCACCAAACCATCGTATCAAATTTGCTTTTCCTCAACCGACAAACAAGGAAGGATACATGGCTCACATTTGATCTACCATCTCCCATGTAGCTTCATTGGGCCCAAAGTGATTCCATTGCACTTTAACTTGCTCTATTTTTCGATTCCAGAGCATAAGCACCTTTTTCAGCAATATACAATGAGGCTCCGACTGGAATTCTCCATCTAGTTCCACCTGCAATACAGACCAGTAAATCACATGATCAACATCCTTAACATACTTCTTAAGTAAATATACATGTAAAACATCATGGACTTTCACTATCGGAGGCAGTGCAAGTCGATAGGCTACTGGCCCAATCCGCTCAATAATATTGAAGGGTCCACAAAACAGTGGTGCCAACTTGGCACATGAGCCAATCCACAAGGAGCTCTTCTTCGATTTGATGTGCAAGTACACCTGTTCCCCAACCTCGAACTCCTTGAACAAACTTTTCCTGTATGCATAACTCTTTTGCCTATCATGTGTTGCCTTAATATTCTTTTTGATCATCTGCATCTCCTATTCCATGTTTGCCAACATATCTGGTCTAATCAATACCTTGCTATCCATATCGTTCCAACTAATGGGAGTGTTACAACTCCACCCATACAATGCCTCAAAAGGAATCATCCTCAATTACTCCTAATAACCATTGTTGTATGCAAACTCGACCAAAGGGAGATACTCTTCCCATTTCCTTTGCTAATGCATTACATCCATCCTCAACATGTCCTCTAATATCTTGTTGACCCTCTCTGTTTGTCCATCTGTCTGCAGATGATAAGTTGTGCTGAAGGTCAACTCAATGCCCAAACCTGCAAATAACTCCTTCCAAAACATGGAAGTGAACTTTGCATCCCTATCTGGCACAATCTTCTTTGGAACACCATGTAGTATAACCATGTCTCGGATTAATACGTGTGCCACATCACTAGTTGAGAATGTAGACTTCACGAGAACAAAGTGTGCAACCTTTATTAATCTATCCACAATGACCATGATGGAATCATGCTGCTTCATGGTCTTCGGTAACCCTATGATGAAATCCATGGAAATGAGCTCCCACTTCCACTCGAGAATAATGATTAGTTGTAGCAACCCACCTAGATGTTTGCACTATTATTTCACTCACTGATAGTCGAAACATCTAGCCACAAACTCTGCTACATACCTCTTTAGATTTGGCCAATAGTAATAGCTCTTCATTGTTGTGAGTGTCTTATGATAACCTGGGTGACCTGAAAAAGGTTTCACATGAAATTCCCTCAAGATCACCTTCTTGAGTTCACTGTTATCTGGTACATATATCCTATCTCGGAACCTAACCAATCCCTCTAGTGTAAGACAGTAGTCCATGACCTATGCACCTGTACCTATACTTGTACTGCCACATGTACATGTACCTGTACTGCCACCTGTACCTGTACCTTTACATGCACATGTACCTGTGGTTGTACCATCACCCTACTACAACTTGTGCACAATATCCATATACCTAACATCATGTTGTTTGTCTGCAAGATCTTAGCTTGTAAGTTTGTCCCATAGGAGCTCATAATTGCCAAGTGATGTACCTGTATATGTCTACTAAGAGAATATTCCACTCTGTTCTCCTTGCCTTTGATATACCTAACATCAAAAGAAAACATGTTGATCATGGCCAACCATCTAGCCACCTGACATTCAGATTTGGCTGGTCAAACAAATACCTCAATCCGATGTGATCACTCATAAGCACAAACCACCTGCAAAGAAGATAGTGCCTCTACATCTTCAGTGCATGTATAATCACTGCTAACTTGAAATCATGTGTGGGATAGTTCTTCTCATGTTTGTTTAGTTTCTGGGACTCATAACATACCACATGTCGATTTTGCATAAGGACTCCACCAAGCCCTCCCTTACAAACATTTGTACATATTACAAACTCTTTGTTCAGATCTGCAATCTGTAATACGGGTGCATGCATCAACAACTTCTTAAGCTTCTTAATGCTAGTCTCACACTCTTCAGTCCATTCGAACTTCTTACCTTTTCTTTGCAATGATGTAAGGGGATAAGCAATCTGCGAGAAGTTCCTAATGAACCTCCTATAATAGCCTGCCAGACCCATAAAATATCTCACCTCATCCACACTCTTAGGAGATACCCACTCCATTATGGCCCTTATCTTCTCTAAATCTACTGCAATACCTTCTTTGGAGATAACATGTCCCAAGTAGTGTACCTCAGTCTGAAAGAATCTGCATTTGTTGATCTTAACATACAATTAATGTTGCTATCTCAACCACCTCAACACTGTTGCTAAGTGTTCGACATGCTTTTCCTCATTTTTGGAATATACCATATATCATCAATGAACACAATAACAAACTTATCCAAATATGGATGCAACACACTATTCATCAAACACATCAATGTAGCTGGACCATTAGTTAAGCCAAATGGAACAACAACAAACTCGTTATTCCCATACCTGGTCATGAACACAGTCTTGGATATATCCTCCTCTTTGATGCGTCCTGATGGTATCCATATCTCAAGTCAATCTTTGAGAACATTGTTGCTCCCTTCAACTGATCGAACAAGTCATCAATCCTCAGCAAAGGGTACCTGTTCTTGATAGTCACTTTGTTCAACTGTCTATAATCAATACATAATTTGAGGGTACCATCTTTCTTTTTCACAAACAAGACGGTGCGCCCCAAGGTGATACTCTTGGCCTAATTTATCCTTTGTCCAAAATTTCCTTCAGCTGCAATTTTAACTCAAGCAACTAGGGTGTGCTCATCCTGTAAGGTGCTTTCGATGTTGGAGTTTCCCCTGGCACTAACTCAATAGAAAATTCGACCTCCATATGAGGTGGAAACTCTATAATTTCCTCAGGAAATGCATCCCTGAACTCTTGTAAAACCGGGTACTTGTTCAACACATTTGCATCCTCAACCTCCTTACCCCTATCACTAGAAATATGTACTGCAAATAGCTTGCACCCTTTCCTGTGGCTATGCTTTTCTTGCATAACTATCACCATCCTAAGTGATGTGGCTTTATTCTTACCCTGCAATACTCTTGGTTCTCCATTGTCATCAACACATTCAATAGACTTGTCATATCAGTCAACTAATCCATGGCCAATAACATACTCTATGAATCCAACGGTAAAACATTCAAATGTGTTGTGATAGGCATACCATTTAAGTCAAATGTGCAAGCTCTTACCGAATGATGAACTCACTTCTTCGTACTTATAGCCAACTGCACTAACCAAGACTCTGCATGCAACACCTTATACAACCCACACTTATCCACCAAGTTAGGACTAACATAGCTATAATTAGATCCAAGATCAATCAAAATAGAAATAACTTGATCACAAAGCTTATTGTCCATCTCAATGATAGATGTCTACTGTTCTTCTTGCCCTTTGTCCATGGCTGCATAGATACGTGGAATACTCTGACCAACATCTCCAACAGTCTGCACCTCCTATGCACTGTATATTTAGGGTCTACCACCCTGATTATGTGGACAATCTCTCTTATGATGATCTTTGCCACAAGTCCAACACTCTAAAGGCTTCCAACCTCCATCCTTGTTCTTCTCTTCGGCTCTATGTCCATGTCCTCTAATTGATGCATTAAATCTATTAGGTGGTGTAACATTCTCCTTGTTATCTGTACCCTGCAGCCTTACTCACTTTTTATCTCATTTGCCTTTGTTCTTTTCATTATCTCTCAAGTGTGGTTTAGTCTCAGTTCTACGCTTCAATTACTCATATAAATTCTTTAGATTTCAAATGGCCTCCTCCAATGATCTAGGCTCATCGAATTTAATCTTGTCCTTGAATGCAATTGATAATCCACTAATGAATCTCTAAATCTTAGCCTTCTCCTCTATAAGATAAGGAGCATACCTCAAAAGTTCCAAGAACCTGCTAGTGTACTCATCATCTATCATAGAACCCATCTTTAGTGCATAAAATTCGTTTGCTTTGTCATAAAAGTACCTTTTTGATAAGTATTTCTTCTTAAATAGTCACTCTAACTCACTCCAAGACAGATGTTCCTCATGAATACACCTGACATTCTTCACATCTTCCCACCACATGTCCAATTTACCTTTGAGACTGAAGGCAGCTACTCTAGCTTTCATGTTCTCTAAGTATTCATGCAACCTAGAGAACTTCTTCATGCCAAGCAACCATGCCTCTGCATCTTGTGGTTTCTTCATTTCCCTGTCAAAAGTAGGTGGCTTCACTTTCTTAAATTCATCCGGAAAATATCCCCTATCACTCCTCCTATAAGGATGATAACAATGACGATCATAGTGCCTATTTGAATTAGAGCTAGAATCATATATGTGTTTATCGCTTCTCCTCTTTGGAGTGTCCAACAATCTACCATCTCGGATGGTGTCAGATCTATTTGACCTATGTCTACTACAAGACCTGTTGCCATATGCCACATTAGTTTTATCTTCCTACTCATTATTGATCCATAATGGTCCTTGTCGCTGCAAATCCGACAAGCTTTGAAGTATGAAGGCATTCACCTCTGCTAACTTTTCCTGTGACTATATGATTCTGTCATTATCTTCCTTACAACTCCTTATCTCATCCTTTAAACTTCTTAATGTAACTACCAAGTTAGAGGGGTTCCCAACACCATAATGCTCTTCAGGTTCATAGGGACAGTCTCTATAGTCAACCATTTTGCTAGCCATTTGATATTTCTTATTGTAAGGCATAGGATGCCAAATAAACCAATCACAATAAATCATGTACCTTAGCATAACTTAGGGAGGATACCTTGCCTGCAAGATTACCAAATCAACGTGATACATGTATAACATAATCATAACATCATATAGACATGCACAAATAAATGAATCAACTCAGAAACATTACTCTAACTGGGATCTAGTCATTAATGCAAGGCCGTATCAACAATGCATGATATGACCTCATGCATGACAACAACCATTACTCCATTGTACACATTTCCACATTGCAACCAGCAGTATACATAAAAAATTCCAAATCAACTACACCTACGCATAAATGCATGTAGTCGAACATAAGTGATCAAATCTTGTAGTCAACCTACAAGACTGATGCATGTAATCAAAATATTCAAAAATGTAACCTAACATACAACGGTGTAAGTAGGTACCATGAAATCAACATGTAAGAGGCATATAATCTATACACGGTCAGTCACATACTCATTTCAAATACATTTCATGAAATCAATAACAAATTCTCCATGATAACCATACCACAACCCTAATTTGACATCAAGCAATTGCAATAAGTATATAAGTGTAAGAGACACACATGCAATTGACATGCATGCATGACCAACACATAGCCCATCCAATCCAAGGGGTGAACCATGCTCTAATACCACTTTGTAACACCTTCCTCCCACATCTACCCAAGCAACTGGCCCACCAGGGTAAACATGTGACGAGAGGCCATTATGATATGATTCAACCTCCTAAGTCACCTTCAGGAAGTGGAACTGATGGAAACACACCATACAGACATCCAACATCATCAACAAAACCCTTAGAAGACAAGTCAGCCACTCAGACATCCTGTCCCTGGGTTCCACTTCTATTTTAGATACCTTGGTCCATAATTTCTCTCATGCTATGGGCAACCTAAAGTCTCTCTCATAAGTTTTCCTACCAGCGAATGTGGACCAAAATTGTTAGTGTTGTGTTGGTGACTCTGGGATTTGAGCCACTTTTTCAGGCCCAAATCCCAGGTCACTTCCCAGAACTGAACCATCTCTTCAGATCAATATATTAACATGGAATTGACATCATTTAAGCAAATACGTGTTCAAGACCTTGACTATATCCCTACTGTCCATAACAGGAATTTCTTCAAACATATCATCGACATGTAATCTATAGGTGTAAACAACAGAGTTAAGTGTAGGGATCTCATACTTATCTGAGAATATCTATGAACCATTGTTCCCTAATGCCATTTGTTGCATTATCATCTATTAGGTCATAGGCATATTATCCATTCACATACAAGTAAAAACATGTTGAGAGCCATACATAGTTGTTGTCATAAAATGTTCATATAACCAACATAATAGGAATAGAAATACAATAAACATATCAACCATCAAATCCATAAATACATTAGTACACTTACACATGAAAACCAATGGAAAGGATTTCTCATTAATGAATGTAATGAACCAACAGGATATGGGACTACCACGTTCCACCCGACCATAGAATGGTTGAGCCAAATCTCTCTTCAACTTCACCTTCGTGCCATATTCCAAGCATGAATGTGGGATATCATAGAACACATAAATCAAAACTCATCCAGGGCTTCCAGAGGCTATCCACCTCAACCCATCAAATAGCGATTCCACCTCATGGTCAGACATAACCAAAACCATCTTCATATTGGTCTCCATCCAAGCCTTCCAAGGCTTCTAGGGAATTTGTTCCAACCAAGGTTTCCAGGACTAGTAACTCAACCCACAACTGTTATCAGTCTTCCAGAGCATTTATCCATCCAAGGCTTTTAGGACTAGTTACTCAACCCACCAAGGGCTTCCAGAGCGTTTGTCCAACCAAGGCTTCCAGGACTAGTAACTCAACCCAGGCTGTTACAGGCCTTTCGGAAAGTTTTTCCAACCAACAATTCCAAGAACTAATAACTCAACCCAAGCTAAGGAATCATGAGAACCAACCAAAAACAAATCATGAAAGTAAACCCACAATCACCATGGCTATCCAAGAAATGGCAAGGCTAGGCAACCCACTATTAATCCAGGAAAACTCCATGCCAATGATAGATCACAACCAAGAAATCGCATGCATATGTCATGCATGCCAAAACTAGTGAAAAAATCATACACGAAACTCAGTATCTATAAGAAAATTTGATGTAGTTGCTGAGTTCGATGCCTTCTTGTGATTTTCTGCTCTTCCTTTTGCCCTCTTGCTCCAAGAATCCAAGTATGCCACACCCTCTAAGAGTGCTCCAAGAAAACTCTAAGTATCCAAGAGTATGAGAGAGAGCTCCAACACTGAAATGAAAAAAGGTTACCAACTAATCCTCATAAGCCTTTTTATGAATGAGGCCTCTATTTTCTTCATTTTCCATTATTTTCCTTCATTTTCCTCCTCACATGCAACCTGTGACCTTTCACCTCCTTTTTCTCCTAATTTCTGTTATTTTCATAAATAAATGTGCCAAAATGCCTTTTAATGCCTTAGTCATTGCCTTTGCCAATTTCCTTAGCCATAAACAACCAAATGAACACCCCTAGGATGTCTTTCCCAACATTCAACTTGGAATAAGTGTCCCAGTCATCTGCAATTATTGTTTTTAACATTTACTACATGAAATTTTCACTAGGGCTATTACAACTTAAAAGGTATTTGGTCTTACTCAATCATGGTTTTGGAACCTAAGAGTCATTATTGAATGCTAGGAGGTAAAAATAAAGCTTCAAGGAGAATTCTGGTAAAGTTTGGAAGGCTTTTACACAGTGCTACAGAACGCTACAAGATTGCTACAGGATTGTTATACGATGCTACATAATTGCCCTATTTTGCTACAAGATTGGATTCGTGAGCATTCTAAGGGTGAAAAAGGTGATCTAAATGTGGGAAAATGTAGATGAAGGTGTATTAAGGAAGTATGAAGATTTTTCCAAGTTTAGCACCTCTCAGAGGCCTGTCTTGCTCAAAAACAAATGCACACAGTGTTCTTCAATGATCCAGAAATGTACTTTTAGTGGTATAGTTTTGAGGGCGTTGTGTAGTGAGGATAAATTTGTTGATGATGGTAGGAGGAATGTAGGATGACAATTCTAATCCTGTAAATCAACAATATTACCTTCATACCACAAAAGGATAATGATTTTTATACTTGCAAAGACTAAAGAAAACATGAAACTTGGAACTTGAAAAAAACATGAGCATCCCATTTTTAGACATTCTCATCATCAGGAAAGATGATGGCTCCCTTGGGCATAAGGTCTTTAGAAAGTCAACCCATACAGAAAACTACCTCCACGCTGAGTCCCACCATCACCCAGCTCAAAAATTTGGTGTTCTAAACACTCTTGCCATCAGGGCCCTTCGAATCTATGACACTGATCATATAAATGAAGAAAAGAAGCATTTAGTCTCAACCTTTAAGGGTTTAGGCTACAAAGAAAATGAGATTAAAAGAGAAATAACGAAAGCCGAGAAAAGGATGTTATCTCATGAACCTAAGGCCCGTGATTAGCCTCAATGTGGTAGGGTTTTTCTACCTTATATTCATGGAGTTACTGATAGGATTGCTAAGATCCTAAGGAAGAATAACATAAGCACCCAATTCTCTGCCCCTGGAACTATTAGGCAAGGTATGAGATCTGTCAAGGATAGTATTGATAAACATCAGCTTAAAGGGGTCTATAAAATAGATTGCTCGTGTGGAAAAAGCTACATTGGTGAAACAGGTCGCTCCCTGCAGATTAGACTGAAGGAACATGGAGCTGATATTAGGAATGAAAGATCTCGTACTTCGGCCTTGGCAGAACACTCCTCAAAAACTAAGCACCACATCTGTTTGGAAAGCGCTTCAATTATCGCTAGAGAGGAGCAACAACATAAGCGAAAGATCAGAGAAGCTCTCGAAATTATCAAACACCCTCATAATCTCAACAGGGACAATGGGATGGAGATTAGTGGAAGCTGGCTTCCCCTAATCAAAGAAATCAAGGTAACCAACTCTTCTTAGTTTTAGCCCTCCTTTCTAATCTAAATAAATTAGTAACCTAGCTTTAATAATTTTAAAAATTATAATTATAATAATCATAATTAGTTCCTAATTAATCATTCACAAATGTAATTATAATAATAACTATTCCTTTATATATATATATATATATATATTAAAGAAACACTAAATAATACTATTATACTAAACATATTATAATGAATATTAAATATTAATTCAATATACCAAGATTAATATATTAATGTTAATTATTAGTATTAACTATAATAATAATAATAATTATTATTATTATTAATATTTACAATTAATATTAATAATATTTTATTATAATAAGAGGAATCTAATTAGTAAAATTTGTTAATAATAATTCTAATTCATAATAATCTATATCAATTTATTAATTATTTCTTAATATTAGTTTAACATCAATTTTAATATATAGCAATAATTATTAACATTAATTCATTTTAATAATTTTAATATTAATCCCAAACTCTAAACATATTATATTTAATAAATATTAAATATTAAATATTAATTCAATATTCCAAGATTAATATTATTAATGTTA